>JAODAL010081939.1:0-11742 GCA_025379985.1 Phyllomedusa bahiana
CTTCCCCCCTGGCACATATATAATAGATAATAGCCCCCTGCAACAATAATGATTTAATAGATTACTTCCCCCTCAACTGTAAGTAGATAGTACTTGCCTCTGCAAAAATATAAAGGGGGATTTTAAACTCCCCCCGCACAATTTATAAGTAGTTAAAACCTTCCCCCCCGCACACCTATAAGTAGTTTAATTTTTTTCCCCCCGCCATTTATAAGTAGAAAAAAAAGCCCCCCCCACATATTTAAAAATTCGATTTAGGCCCCCCAAAAAGAAAAGAGGGCAATTAAAAGTAAAAAACTAATCACACTACCTGGACCGTCCCCCCCCCCTGGTTTGCTGCTTTCCCCGGGCTTTTTCTTCAGCCGCGTGACGGGCACCAGGCCGTGCGAGGTGATGACCCCAGAAAAACCCCCTGTGCTGGGCACTCCTTCCCGCCGCATCCCCGCCTGTGGCACCCCCGAGTACTCTGGCCCGAGCTTTTCTGCTTTCCCCCCAAAAACATCCGGAACCGGGCACACATACGTTAGTTTCCCGGCCCCCCCGCTGCCACCCCCAAGGGCCCAAGCCGATAGCTTGCATTGGGATCAGTTTTAAGGGGCCCTAAAAGATCGGGGTGGAGTGATTTCGGATAGCGGGGGCGCCGGGGGACTAGTTTAAGAGTTAGACCAAGTTCCAAGGTTTTAAAGATTTTAAAGGGGAAAAATTAGAGACTGGTTTGGGAAATTAGCAAAAGCAGGGTGGGTCCCCCGAGTGTGTTTTTTTAAAAGAAGGGTTAATGGTTGGAAATTTGTTAACCCCTTAACCCGCACGCCTGAAAAAAATTGTTTAAAGACCATAACATTTAATTTTTGTTTTTGCCCCCTTGCGTTTTAACAGTTGGGAACTTTTTTATTTTTTTTAAATTTACCAGTTGTATAAAGGGCCTTTATTTTATTGAGACGAGTTGACTTTTTGGGGGAAAAGTTTAAAGTTTGGGCAGGGGCCCGGGCGCCGCTCTGCTTTCAGGGGGGAAGAGTCTGCGCAGCTGGGGCCGGCCCACCCCCCCCCTGATAGGGGCAGTCTGCTAAAAAGTTTAGGGAGTGGCCCAGAGGGTTTTAACCCCTCCTTTACAGGGGCCGTGGGGCGCACCAGCCAAAGGGAAAAACCGGAGGGCCCCTCCAATCAGCCCCCCCGGGGCGGTATCTGGGGATCACATTTAAAAATCCCTGCTAGCTGAAATGGGTTCGCCTGGGGTATATCCGCCTGCCTTTTTCTAAACCCGTGTTATTTTTTTATTTTTCTGCTTACCTTGGGACCTGAAACCCCGGGCTTGTTCTCCTGACCCAGTCTTGTCTTTTTTTTTGTACCTCATCCCGTTTTGGGTTTTACCCCGGGTTTGGGTTTACATTTTTCCCTCTGGTTCCTTTTGTTTGGGTTGGTTTTCCCCCGGGTTTGGTATTGACCTGGATGTCTGACTATTCTTCCTTGAAAGGCCCCCCAGCACTTTTGCAGCGCGGGGGAAATGTCGCCCAGGGTTTCCGTCTGCCGCCCGGGCAGCACTCAAAACAGGCAGGGGCATGGGGTGGGGTTTTCCCGTTTAGGGGTCACTGTCCCCCCCTTTACCGTGACAAGTTCAACTTACAAAAATTGCAGAAATTTTTTTTTTTTTAAAAAAAATTTTTCCTTTTTTTTTAAATTTTTTTTTTTTTACACCAACACATTTCACGTTAAAATAACTTTTTTAGATTAAAATTTTAAAAGGTTATTAAGGTTCCCTGTGGGTACCTAAAAACTGTAGGTTTTTTTTGGGGTTAAAATAAGCAAAAATTAAATTTTTTTTTAAATATTTTTTTTTATTTTTTTTTTATTTATTTATTTTTTTTTCCGTTTTTTTTTTTTTTTTTTTTTTTTCACTTTTTCCTGTTTTTTTCCTTTTTTTTTTTTTAAAAACCCCGAAGGAAGAAATGTTTTACATTTTATTTTTTTTTTATTTTTTTTCACTTAGAAAAGTATTGAAAATTCAAAATAAAGCTAAAAACTTATAATTTGGCCCTCAGTTGACACGGCAGTGATCAGGACGCAAAACCCGTTTGCCCCGGTCACTGGCTTGATACACAGCCCGCCCTGGGGGATTTTGGTCCCCGGGCCGAAGGGGACCCTTCCCCCGGGGTCTGTCGGGGTTTACCGGGTTTTTCCAAAAAACCCCACAGAGGGAGGGGAAACCATTTTGATTGCGCTGCGGGATGATCTGCTGAATTGTAACCAAGGGGCTGTTAAATAAAAATCCCCCACCCAGAGATGGCCCCAGAACCCTTTGGGGATGAAGTGGGGGTAGTTCCCCGATTACAGGGGGGGAAAAGTTTTTGAGGGGACAAGGGAAGGGAAAAGGAAAGGGAGGGGTTTGGGGGCCTGAGAGGAAAATGTAGAGAAAAAGGGGGTGAGGAGGCTGAAAAGTTTTCCCCCCCGGGGGCTCGGGAAGAGGGTTTTGGGGGAGCTGTTTACTTTTTCCCCCAAACAGGGCTTAAAAAGGGTTTTCCAGGGGCCTTTGCAAAATGTCCAATTTGAAAAAGCTGCTGGTTGGGCTCAGAACCCCGCAAAAAAAATTTTGGGAGAGGGAGTCCCCCCCACGTGCAGGGGTTGCCCCTGAAGAGAGACCCCGGAAAAGATTTAAAAGACTTTTAAACACAAAACCCGTTTAAATAATACCTCTTGTGGGAACCCGTTTGTATTCCTCTTTTTAATAAAAATTAAAAAGAAAAGTTTTCCTGCCGGGTTAAATCGCCCTTCTTTACATTTGGCGTTGTGCGGGCAAAATGGGTTTCTGATATGGGGACTGACCGAGTTAAAATTCCGCCCCGTCCGCGGGCTTTACCCACAAATCCCGGGGGGCGTTTTAAAAGAGCCACTTACCCAAAGTTTTTGTGGGGACAAAGTTTTACTTCGGGGATTGGAAAAAAAGCTAGAAGGGGGTGCCCGGGGTTTTTGTAAAATCGCCCCACATCTGAAAGCAGAATTTGGGGACTGAGTAAAACCCCCGAAGGAAAAAAAGCCCCGGGAAAAAACAGTTATGCTACACTCTGCCAAAAGTTTAAAGGGCAAGTTTAGAGCAGATCCCGGTTTTCCTAGGGATGTTTTATGGAGACGTCTCGTCCCGCAGGGAGTTGTTTTAAAGGGAAAAGATTCTTTGCCCGTTGTCAGAAAGAGGCCGAACACTAAACCCCCCCCATGCAAACCGGGCCCACAGGAGCTTTTGACTTTTCCCTTTTTAAAAGAAAGAAGAAAAATGGCGCTACGCCTTCACCAATCAGAGGCCCGCGGGCGAGTTTTAAATTTTTGCCAGGATTTTTAGAAGTCAGGGCACTAAAGGAGGACCTTGAGGGGCGGGGTTTAAAAAATGGGGAACCCCCCCCTGACCTTCCACCCGGTGTTAAAAAGGAAAAAATCACATTGGGAGAAAGAGGGGTGGAGGCGGGCCCGGTTAGGCCACAAGCTGGGGGTGCACCAGGGCCCAAAAGAATACCCCTAGACTTTTGAAAGAAATTTCCCTTTGGGGGAAGCGCTGAGAGAACTTCAAGGGAAATTTGGCGATCAAGGTAGTAGCTGACTTTCCAGGCCCCGGGGGCCGCCCAAAGGGGAATTCACCCAAAAACGGGGGCCCACAAAGAAAAAAGAAAAACGACCGAGGTGTTGGGGTGTGGCGACGTAGGCCACCTAAAGGGAAAAACTGTCCCCGACAGGGTAGAAACTCTAACCAAAGGGGGGGATTTAAAAATAGATCCGCCTGGGTTTTTTGGGGGGAAACCCCCCCGGAGGAAATGCTGAAATATGCCCTAGCTTTGGGGGCTAAAAACTTAATTGGGGAGAGCCCCCGGGAATCAAAAACCAGGGGTTAAAGGGGTGGAAAAATTTTCCTGCCTTGGATTCGGGCTCCCAAATCACCCCCCTCCCCCTAGGGTGGGTTTTGAGAGACACTTTCCCCCCCTTTTTTAAAAGACAAACGCCTCCCGGGTGAGTCTAAAAACCGCTTTAAAACCTTCCTATTCAGATTGTAAGGGGGCATGCACCACTGGGCATTTCAGCTCTGGGGGCACCCCGGTGAAAGGAAAAAGGGGGGGGGGTGGGGGTTTCGGGAAAACTAAGGTTCACAAATACCATGATTTTTGGGGTTGAATGTACTTTCAAGCCAAATTTTTCCGCTGATGGCCCATGAGCTGGGGTTTAGCGAATTCTGGGGAAAGGGGGAACCCGATCAAACCCACCCCCCATCAGGCTTTACAGGGGGGCTTTTCCGACAGTGCCGGGGTAAAAAAACAGAACCCCCGGAAGGGGTTTACGGGGCCATGGGCAAATTTTAAAGGGTAAACCTTTATTCTCAACCCATAAATGTACAAAGGCAAGGCACGAGTTGCTGATTCCCCCCTGTTTAGGTTTCAGATAGGAAGCTTTCAGGGGACTAAAAGTGATGGGAGAGGCCGGGGCCCAGGGTGGGAAAGGGGTAGCAGTGGGGGCGCACTCTGTGGACGTCGCCAGGGCCGGGGTTACTGGTTCGGGGCATGAATGTAAAATTTATCATGCAGGGGGACACTGCCTTCTCGAGAACACATGGCCCCCCGAAGGGGGTTTTTACCCCTTAAAAAGAGGGACAGACCTTTTTACAGCCCATTTTGGGGGCTAGAGGGGGCCCAGAGGGAAATGGGGAAAAGTAACCCTGTGCCAAAGGGGAGGGCAGAGAACCCCCCTTTCCCCCCAGTTTTAGAGTGTCATGAACGCGTGTGCCCAGAAGGGACCAAAATTGACGGAGGAAAAAAGGGGAAGTTGTCCCCTTTTTTGGGTTTTTGGGGGCCCCTAGGGGGGCTTTCTCCCCTCAGAAAGGGGGACTTTCCCGGGCCCCCACCGGGGAGACCTTGGAGCACGAGAAACCCGGGCAGGGGGGTGGGTTCACCCCCGGCTCGGCCCGCGTTACCGCAGATTTCCCCCCAGCCCCTTTTTCCGGAGGGCAAGAACATGTTAAAGCAAATGCAAGGGAGCAACAGGGGATTCGCCAGTAAGAGCCCCGGGCCCTCCGATCGTGTTAAGTTAAAGAAGGATGGGACTCTCCGGTTCTTTTGTCGATTTTAGGCTTCTTTTAAAGCCCGCACGGTGAGGGAAAAGCTTTCCCCTTACCCCCGATTGAAGTTTGCTTGGGGCCAGGACGGGCCCCAGTATTTCTCCACTCGGGTTTTAGCCAGTGGTTACTGGGGGTCCCAATTGGCCCGGGGAAGGACCGGGAGAAGACGGCCTTTTCAAATTTCTCCTAGGGAACCCGTTTGGTTTTTTACCCCAGCCGTTTGGATTGAATAATGCCCCCCCCGCCCACTTTTTAGAGGTGATGGAAAAAATGTTTTGGGGGATTTGAAATTTACAATGTCCTCCATTTATTTTGGACGACATAAATTTTAAATTTTCGCCCCCCCCTTTGCAGGGAAAAATAGAATTCTGGATCGGGGTGCTGCACCGGGTTTGAGACGCATGGGTTAAAGTTTTTAAAACCCCCTAAAAAGTATCTGTTCAGGGGGCAGAAACGGGGGTACCTAGGGAAATTTGTCTCCCAAAAATGGGGTACAGCCCATGGACCCAAAGTTTGGGCAGTGAAGGGGAGTGGCCCAAACCCCCCACGGGCCCAAAGAACTGAGATTTTTTCCCCGGGGGTGGTAGGGGATACCCACGGTTTAAAGAAAGGCCTTTTTTCCCAAAATTTTCCGCCCCGTTATATGCCTTCCCTTCCCCCCAGGGGGTTTGGGCCCCCGGGGGAGGCCAAGCGTAGAAAAACTTTTCCCTGGAAAAGGGTGCCCGAATGGGCCTTCCTAGAACTAAAAAAGACTGTTTTAAATAGTGACCCAAACCCTTTTTCGCAGAAATTTTACTTGGGGCCTTTTTGTTAAAAAAGACGGGATTTAAAGGCTTGGGAGCGGTCCTTACCCAAGTCAGGGGGGCCAAGGGGGGGGGAGTCATCGCGGGAAAAACCCTTTGGACCTTTGAGAGTGGGGAAGGAATCCAGATAATTACAGTTCCTTCAAAAATGGGGTTATTGGGCGGTGGTTTGGGCCGTAACAGAAAAAGTTTTGCGGACATTTTGGGGAAGGGGCACAAATTTTTCGCTGGGTGACGACAATAAACCCCCTTTGGGCATCTAAAACAGCCCAGTTGGGGGGTTTGGAGCAGTGGAGGAAGGCCCCGGGTCAGCAAGTTTCAACTTTCCAAAAAGGGGAAAATCGTCCAGGGAAGAAAACACTAATGCAGGGTGCACTTTTCCCGGGAAACCCGTGGGAAAAGGGCCCTCGGGGTCACCCCTGAAGAACGGGAGGA
Source organism: Phyllomedusa bahiana (assembly GCA_025379985.1). Taxonomy (NCBI): domain Eukaryota; kingdom Metazoa; phylum Chordata; class Amphibia; order Anura; family Hylidae; genus Phyllomedusa; species Phyllomedusa bahiana. Next base: position 6,325 of record JAODAL010081939.1, read on the forward strand.
GAATGAACTCCTAACCAATCCCACCAAAAGGTTTCTCCCGAGGTCACAAACTGTGTCCGGGGGCCAAACTACTGGGGGTGGACTGGAGGCCAGTCAGGACGGAAAGGCGAAGGGGTGTTTTCCCCCGTACGAAGGGAAAAGAGGCTGGGGTCCAGCGTAATCAAAAGTTTCCCCACCGAGGAAAAGGAAAAGTCTGTCGTGGGAAAGGGAAGGGAAAATTTTGGGCGCAAGGGAAGGAACGACCGGGGTGGGCCCCCGAAGGGGTACTCTAAACCGGGAATGCAACGGGCCCCCGGAAAAATTTTACCAACCCGCCCGGCAAGTGGGTGGTACCTTCCGAAAAGGTAGGGGGGCATTATCCAGTGGGGTACAACCGAGAAAAAGGGGGCAAATTTTGGGCCCTGCCCAAGGGCCCTTTTAAATGGCTACAAAGGGATAAATTTCAAACCCCACCCTTAGAAAAACTGGCAGAGAATGTTTTGCAACGATGGTGAAAATTTTGGGTTAGCAAGAAACCCCCGGGAAAAAGCAGGGGCCAGTGGGGGAGTATTTCAGTTTTTTTCCACCCAACTGGTCTTTATGGCTACCTTTTTGTGGAGGAATCCATACGGGGGGTTCAAATTTTCTGGGTTTGGTTTTAAAAAATCGGGCCCTTCACCAAAATTCGGTGGGAACCCGACCCGGGAAACCCAAACAGAGAACCGCCCCCTTGGCCTTGTGGAAGAATTTCATTTTTAATTTTTCGGCTTTCCCCAAACAGCTACATTTTTTGATCAGGGGGGCCTTCTTTGAGGGGAAGGGTCGAAGAAAATGTGTCGTCTCCAAACCCAAAACAAGGGGAAAAACACGGACCACTCCCCAACCCCCCCACAAGGGGAAAGGCGCTTGCGAGCCCCATGAAAAGAAACCCTTTCTGCCAAAGTTAAAGGACCTTAGAGGAAGACAAGAGGGAGAGGGGGCCCGGGTTTGTGGCTGAGCCGGGTTTTGGGTTATAAAAAATACAATTTCATCAAAACCCCGGGGGGTTAAATTTACCTTTCAAGCTGATTTTTTGGAAGGAAAAAGGGAAGGGTGCCCATTCAGTCCTTTATGATGACCCGAAATGAGGGGGAAGAACAAAAGTGGGGTCCCCAAAATTGGAAAGGGGAAACATCGGGAAAAAAAGGGGCAGAAAATTTATGACCGGTTGCTCGCCCGGAAAAGACTCCCCGCGGGGTTGGCAGTGAAAAACAAAGATTTGAGGGGAGGGTTTCCCTTTTCAACCGGGAAATTTAGTAATGGTAAGGAACAAGTTGGCCCGGGGGAAAAAGGGAAAATATGTTGGCGATGGGAAAACCCTGGCACAAGTGATCCGCCAACCCAACCCGGGTTTTAAGTCTTTTTAAGTAAGGCCCGGGAAAGGGGGGGAAGGGCCCCAACCCGAATGTTTTCATCGGAAAACCCGTTGGAACCATGTACTTTTGTACCAAACCCGCCCCCCGCCCCCCCAAAAAGAGGGGCCCCACTCCCTCGGGCCCCAGAAATTGGGCGAGGAGTGGTGGCTTCCCCAATGGTTTTTTCCACCCCCCTGGAAATCAAGGTCAATTGGGGCCCCTTTCCAGACCCATAGGTTTACCGGGGCCTGGCCCCCCCACAGATACGGCACTCCCCAAGTTCCAACCCTTTTGGGGAGAATGCCAAGCCGTTATGAAGAATATGTGGGGAAAAAAATCAGGTTTCCCGGGCGGCAAACCCTTTAAACCCTGGGGACGAGGGTTTTAAAAAGGGGCTGTAGTAAGGGCCACTCACCCAGTAGATGGGCCAGAACATTTGAGAAGAAGGTGATAGTTTGCCTGATTACAGGGGGGAAATGTTTTTGAGGGGACAAAAGGGACAGGAAAGGGGAAAAGGGGGGAGTTTTGGGGGGCCTGAGAGGAACATGTAGAGAAAAAGAGTTTAGGAGGCGGGGAGTGTGTCTCCGGGGCTCTGTGAAGAATTGGTGGGGCTGTTTACACCCCAAACAGACTTAAGGGTTTAAGGCCTCTGCAAGTTCCCCAATAGAAAGAGCGCTGGTTTTGGGCTCAAACACGCATTTTTGGGGGAGGGGAGTCTTTCCCCACGTGCAGGCTTGCCCTGAAAAGAGCCCCGAAGAGATTGAAAGACTTTTAAACAAAACCTGTTGAATAAACCTCTTGTGAACTGGTTTTGTAAATTCCCCCTTTTTATCATTTAAAGTTAAAAGGAAAAGTAAATTTTTGCCGGGTAAAAGGCGGTTCTTTACACAAATTCCCAAAGGGTTTTAAAAACCCCCTGGTTGGGAGGTTTCCCCCACTTCCGGTGCTTGCAGGGGGAAAGCTCCGGGATCAGGGCTGGGGTTTGTAAAAGCCCCCCAAACTAGCGCCCGTTTCGGGGCCCCAAGCCGTTAAAAATCCAAAGCAAAAAGAAAGTTGTTGCAGACGAACGACCGCACCAGTCGGGGTCTAAAAGGGCGGGGGGGGGGGTTTTGTTAAGGCGTTAAAAGGGAAAGGCAACTTTCCCTTCTTTATTTCTGCAGCATTTACTTTTTTTTGTTTCTGGGTTGTTTATGTTAACAAAAAGGGTGGGGTGCGCGTTCGGTTAATGAACACGACTGGAATTACTTTTGGATTATAGAAAAAAGCCCCTTGGGATGGGGTTTCACAATGGAGTTGACTGGTATTGCGATTTTGTAGCTTTCTTGAGTCACAGTTCCCCCCTAAAAAAACAATTGGCTGCGTCCCCAAAGGCAGCGGGAACCCCTTTCTGGTCGGGTTTTTCCCGAAAAGGGTTTTTTTTCGGGTTTTTTGGCCGGGGCCCCCCCGGCCCGCGGGGCGGGCCGCCCCTTTTCTCTGCAAGGGGCAAAAAACAGCCCTCCCCCCTTCCACTGAGGTGTTCATATTCCGTCCGGAAACCGGACGGAAGAATAAACCCCGCTCAATGTTTTTTGAGAATCCCGCAGGCGGAAAAACCACCGGGCGATAAAACCCGTGCAGTGGGGACTGCTGCACGGGTTTTCCATAGAGCACAATTGTGCTCATTTTCGGCAGGTTTTTCAGGCGGTCTACAAAACCGCAAACCGGCTGAAACACCAGCCGAAACCCGTGCAGTGGGGACATGCCCTTAAGCAGAAAACTGTATGATTACAATGCCACCAGTAACAGTCACAGTCCTAAAACAGCTACATTAGTGTTGACACCATCACACTTAACACCCCTGAGCAGGCCACAGTCCTACAAACCTACTATAGTATTGACAGTATCAAAAATAGCAGCCCCTGAAACCTACAGTGCCCTCACTAACAGCTATGGCTTTCCTTATCTGAAACTCAATTTTTCCTTGTGACTAGAACACATTAGCGAAATCATACGTGCAGCCGGAGAACTGTCCAGCTAGAAGTCATCTGTGATAAATTGTTTCTTCTGCATAGAAGCATTGTAAGAGGGTCCCAAAGACACCTTCCACAGTGTTGCTATTACCTGAAGTAGTACCGCCATTTTACAGCCACAGTCCCACAGCTTTCCAGGAGCCTGGTTATGAATTTAAACTGCATTGTGACATTCTGGGGTATGAACCACCCTTCATGATAATGGCATAATTGGGTTGACTGTGCTGTTTGGTATCTCTTAGATTACTTTACAATGAATGTAAATGTATTCTTGACACAGACTAATGGTTGACACACTATCCCAATTCTGTGCTATCGCTTATACAAACACTACATAAGTACACAAACTAGGTGACCTCTGTGACACAAAAAACCTATTTAAATCCTGCTATAAAAGGACTATGGCCCCTACAGAACATTAGTAGTGTAATTTAGTTTAAAAGCAGCATTAATTTCAGGGTGCTGTACATTTAGAAAAATACAGGGTGGGCCATTTATTTTGGATCACCTAAATAAAATGGGAATGGTTGGTGATATCAACTTCCAGTTTTGGCACATTAGTATAGGAAGGCCATTTTGAAGTCGGCCCCTTTTTGGATCCAACTTTATTTTTTCCAATGGGAAGAGGTCATGTAACACATTAAACTTTTTGATAATTTCACAAAAAAAACAAATTTTTTTGCTTGGATTAATTTAACTTTTCTCTTTCATGAGTTATTTACAAGTTTATGACCACTTATAAAATGTGTACAAAGTGCTGCCCATTGTGTTTGATTGTCAATGCAACCCTCTTCTCCCACTCTTGATACACTGATAACACTGCAGAAAAAAAAGCTAGCACAGCTTCCAGTATCCATTGTTTCAGATGCTGCCCCATCCGTATAATCACAGCATAGACAATTGCCTTCACATGACCCCAAAGATAAAAGTCTAAGGGGTCACATCAGGAGACCTTGTGGCCATTCACTGGCCCACGATGACCAATCCACTTTCCGGAAAATGTTCATGTAGGAATGCTCGGAACCCGACACCCATAATGTGGTGGTGCACCATCTTGCTGGAAAAACTCGGAACGTGCCATCTTCAAGCAGAAAGAAGGCCAACACATCATCATGTAGCAATTTCAGATATCCAGTGCCATTGAGGTTTTCCATTGATGAAGAATGGCCCCACTATCTTGTACCCCATATACCCCACCATACCATCAATTTTGTGTCCCAACAGTCATGGAGGGATCTATCCACTGTGGGTTAGTGTCCCGACCAATAGTGGTGGTTTTGTTTGTTAACTTCCCCCATTTCACAAAAAGTTTGCCTCATCACTGAACATAATGTTCTGTGTAAACTGAGGGTCCTGTTCCAATTTTTGTTTTGCCCATTCTGCAAATTCAGTGCACCAATCTGGGTCATCCTCGCTGAGATGCTGCAGCAGCTGGATTTTGTAAGAGTGCCATTTGTGAATAGCTAATATCCGCCGAAGGGATGTTTGACTGATGCCACTCTCCAGTGACATGCGGCGAGTCCTACACTGTGGGCTCTTGCTGAATGAAGCTAGAACAGCCACTGATGTTTCTTTATTTGTGACAGTTTTCTTGCGTCCACATTTTGGCAAATCCAACACTGAACCTGTTTCAAAGAAATTTGGCAAGAAGTTTGCTAACTGTGCATGGGAGATGGGTTTGGTCTCGTAGGGTTCTTGCATTGAAACCTGCTGCAATGAAACCGGGGACTGTGTTCACCAAACATCAACAATTTTCTATCTGCTCCTCACGGTTAACCTCAACAACATGTCAATGGCTGTAAACAAAGAGAAAATTGTAACTCATGAAAGAAAAAACTTATGTTAAAGCCAAGCACACCATTGTTTTTTGGGTTTTGAAATTCTCAATACATTTGATGGGGTTACATGACCCTCTTCCTATTGCAAAAAATAAAGTTGGATCCAAAACGGCCAACTTCAAAATTGGCCAGCCCCTGGTCAACACCACACTTGAAAAGTTTCCCCCTCTCATATACTAATTTGCCACAAAAGGAAAT
>JAODAL010081940.1:0-11741 GCA_025379985.1 Phyllomedusa bahiana
AGTAAATGAGAAAAAATGCCAAAAAAAAGGGCACCGGGTGTAACAGGAGCGTTAACCACCAGTATTTCCAAGTGAAGCTAAATTTGGGGTCCGCACTCATATGAGGGGCAAGCGCTACCCATTTCTTGACTGTGTACTGAGAATGGCTGGAGTTCTCACACTTCCGTTTCCCCGCACTCTGCTTCAGCACGACATTTTTTCGTTGCTGCGTCACCCAGGGCATTTTAACCTGCATGCTAATAGTTTGACGGACGCCAGCCTGGGCTCCACCGCACCCACTGTAACTCCGGCCCTGGGTCATGCTGTGGCACAGGACAGGTATATCAATGTCCAGTTCAACTAAATGGTGGTTGAATGACTCTTTTTTCCGGCATTTTTTAATCTGGGGGGTCAGACGGGTTTAATGGTCATACTGCGGTCCAGGACAGTTCTAGTCAATGTCCAGTTCAACTAAAATGGTGGTTGAAAGACTCCTTTTTCCAGCACTTTTAATCTGGGGTTCATACAGGTTTAAATGGTCATAATGTGGCCCAGGACAGGGACAGTCTATGTCCAGTTCAACTAAAATGGGGGTTGAAAGACTCCTTTTCCGGCACTTTTTAATCTGGGGGTCAGACAGGTTTAATGGTCATACTGCGGTCCAGGACAGGTATAGTCAATGTCCAGTTCAACTAAAATGGTGGTTGAAAGACTCCTTTTTCCGGCACTTTTTAATCTGTGGGTCAGACAGGTTTAACGGTCATGCTGCGGTCCAGGACAGGGTTTTTGTCAATGTCCAGTTCAACTAAAATGGTGGTTGAAAGACTCTTATTTCCGGCACTTTTTAATCTGTGGGTCAAACAGGTTTAATGGTCATTCTGCAGTACAGGACAGATATAGTTAGTGTCCAGTTCAACTAAAATGGTGGTTCAAAGACTCCTTTTTCCGACACTTTTAAATGTGGGGGTCATGCAGGTTTGGGGCTCATGCTGCGTTCCAGGACAAGGATTTCAATGTCCATTCAAGTAAAATGATGGTTCAAATAATACTGCCTTCGGGCACTTTTTAATTTGTGGGTGATGCAGGTTAAGGGTCAGGCTGTGGTAAAAAGACAGGGATAGTGAATGGTGTGTGACTTTTTTTCTGTGGCTTTATAGCCTAAGTTTTTGTGCCTAAGATGTAGCAGGTATCCATTTGACTGTTTGTGGCTTTTAATTCCAGCTTCTCCAGCCCTGTTTTTGGGGGTAAGAAAAGAAGGTGCTGTTGCTCTCCCATAGACTTTAATGGTCATCGCTCATAATCGACTGCTCACTATCGAAAAACCTTATCGATGATGGCCGACTATCGACTATCGCCCGATGTCGATAGCCAACGTAATCGATCAACACTAATTACAAAGCGTCAATTCTGTAGTAAGATGATTTCTCATAAGAACAGACATGGCTCTGCTCCCCCTATATCATGACCATACCAATATCTGGAGCAAGTTGGTTTTCTCTGGCCCATTTTTTCAAAGGATACATTATTTAATGATTAATTTTTATTGTTTAATATTTTAAAATAAATTATGACACTGAAATGGATTTCATAAAGCAAATTGGCCTGTGTACAAATCATTGAATCTGTGTTGAACTGTTGTATGGTAAAATTTAGAGCATTCTTATGGTTTGAAATTGGATGCAAACTCTTCCTACAGGTGTCTCAACTTTTGAAGATTACTTTTAAGCCCTCTGCCCCTATATAACCAGTTTTGTAATAGGCTGCACTACAACACATTCAAGTTCAGGATTCGGACAGTTTTGCACTTCAGGACAGAGCACTCTGCTATCATAATAAAAACTGTTCTGAATCAATGACTAGGTTGTAGGCATACAGCTCCCTGAGGGAACTCCAAAGAGTGTGTCTGTATTGGACCAGTATTCACTACAAGAAACCTTGTCAGACTAAACTGAAGAGGCAAGTATGAAGAATCCAGATGAGGATTACTTTTAAGATGAAATTCTTGCAAATATACACAGTACAGCAGGTGAAAAGATTATTATTTTGTCCAACCTGATGAGCAGGCAGTTGTTCCCTAAAATGGCTGACATAAACTGACCAACTGGCAAGAAAAAGTTGGAAGTTGATGGGATCAGAGCCTGGCTACAGGACATCAAGAGGGATAAATATAATAAAAGACAAACTAGAAATTAAAGCATAACAATAATGTGACAGCATATGAACCCCACATGTCATGGAAAATGACAAAAAGCAATAATAAAGATGTACAAAAAAGATATTCAAAACATGAACCTGGTGACAAACACAGACTAACAACAATCCGATAAAAGGTCACCGAAAAACAAATTTATGATAATACCAATGATTTATTAATGTTAAAAAACATTAAAATATTTTATAACTAGAGATGGGCGAATTTCTCAAAAATTCGATTCGGTCACTTTGCCGAATTTCCCGACAAAATTAAATTCCGTCCGAATTACTTTGGGACGAATCACGTTAAAAAACAGCTATTTCCAGGCTGCACAGAGCCTGCAGGGTGCTGTAGAACATTGTGCCATGCTTAAATATGCAGAGGAAGCTTGGTGTGGTCTTCAAACAATGTTGTGTTTTAGTATGACACGCACATGACTGCCGCCGCTCTTAGAATCGCTTCACTATAAAATTCCCTGGGCACTTAAGAGGGCAAAACTGACCAAAAAACTGAAGCGGGAATGTAGCCTGATAAAGTCATGCCAGCGAAAGCTGGAAAAAAAACAAGCTGAGAGCTCAGGTGGCAACATTAGTGACAGAGTGTGGAGGTGACGGCGGCAGCCACAGCAGAAGCATGAGGTCAGACAGTGGCACAATGACATTCTGGAGGTGGCAAAAACTGGAGTAGGCCACAGAGTGGCACAAGGGACACATTTGGGGAAGGTCACGGCAGCAGCAGCATGAGGTCAGACAGGGGCACAATGACATTCTGGGGGAGGCAAAAACAGGTAGGCACAAGGGGAAACACAGTGTGGAGGTCACGGCACCAGCAACAGCAGAAGCAGCATGAGGTCATAAAGTGGCACAGTGACAGAGTGTGGAGGTGGGTGGCAATAACAGTCCCTGGTAATGATGGTTGGTGGCAAAAAGGGGAAAAAAAAACTGTCAGCAGTTTTGGGGACATCAGGGGGTGGGGGATCAAATTAAGGGCTGAGGCAGGTAGATTAAACCCAGCCCTCTTTTCTCACAGTTTGGATGGGGTGTCAGGGCTGTTTAGTCGACCGTAAAAGGGGCATTTGTGTGGGGAATTCCTGGCCGTTTCCATGCCTGATTCATTTTGGGACAAAGGTAAAGTCGTTCCACATTTCCCGGGGAAACAAGTGGGTTTTCTTTGGGGGTAACGTTTCCCCCCCCCCGCCCTGAACAACCCTCTGATCCCACATCTTTTGGGCCCCGGGCAACAGTTTTCCACTGCAAACCGGCAAGTTGCGGCCACACATCCAGTTTGGCTGCCCAGTAGTCCGTAAAATCTTCTAATGGGGGGGGCAGAGTGCTGTCCAAGTATCCAAACCAAAATTTTGGGTTTTCGGGCCCTGCTCCAGGTCCTGCTCTGGCTGGCTGGCAACTGCCCCCCCAAAAATTTGGCGGGTGAAGGAAGTTTGTCATCATGACCCCAAACTTGGGTTTTGCTGCTGATGGACGGGTACTGCCCCGACCCCCCCCCCTTCCCGGAACCCGGGGGAAAAGTAGTAGTGAGCGTGAAAAAAACCCCCGGGGTCGGGGACCTGTCAGAGGGGGGTTTAAAGGGCCGCAAATAGGCAGGGGCCCAAACTGACTAGGGAGGTTTTCCCCTATAGTTTTTTGATTTTGTCCCCCCTCAATAGTTGGGAAAAAGTTTCCCTTTTTGGGCCCGGTAGTGAGGGTCCAATAGGGGGGAAAGAGCCAAAAGTCTTTCCCTCTGCGGATGATGCCTTTTTCGGGCTGCACTAACCCAGGGCAAACCCAGAATGCTGGGGGGCCATCTGAAACAATTGACTCCGGGGGTTTCCCTCCCCCATCCCACTGTATACTGCCACGGATTTGGGGGGGTCATCTCCCCGTCTTCCTCATCTCCACCCACCTCCTCCAGCTGCTCCTGCTCCCCCCTCTCTTGTAATTGGGTGGGAAAAATCCACCCCTTTACCGGGAAAATGCTTCGCCCCAAAATGTCCCCCTCCTCCTCCCCTCCTCCATTTCAGTCCCCCCCGGGACTCATTTTGGCCGCGAGATGTTAGTCGTACCGTCCCCAAATTCCCCTGCCCAGAAGTTTTTTCCCGAAATCTTTTTCCCAAGGGACTTTTGAAGCGGGGAAATTTGGACGTTATTAATCCGTTTTTCCCTGTCGACTGAAAAAAATTTAACGTGGCCCCCTCCCGAAGGGCCTCAACAAAGGCGGGTGTTTTGCATAAATGCCACTGGTGACTTCCAAGTTACAAAAGGGATACTCCTGTCCCCCCTGGATCATAAAAAAAACTTTAAATTTCCCTTTTTCTCGTTCAAAACCGTCGGTTAACATGTGCAGGCTGGAATTGAAATTTGGGGGGAAAACATCGCAATCGGTGTTTTGGGGGGGGGGGGGGCGTTTTTTCCGCCCTGCAACTCGAAGAGGGTGTTCCGGCTTTGTGGGGAAATGGATAAAGGGTGAAAAAATCCCCAAAAATTTTCCCTGGCCATTTTCGGGAATTTTCCCTGAAATCGGGGGAAAGACTGCGGGAAACCCTTTTTCCCACAAAGAAATTGAAAAAATGCGCCTTTCGGGGACGCAGCGGGGTTTGCAGCGAGGACACCATGTTCCTCCCTTTGTCCGTAAACCAGGGTTTTCCGTTTTGCAGTTGGGGGCCGGAAAAACCCACCCCTTTGTTTTTCTTGCTGCTTGACGGGGACAGTTCCCTCCCCTCGTGACTTTTTTTCCCGGGGAAACCCCGGGGTTGTAGAATGGTGACACCGCTTTTGCCCGTCCCCATGTGGTATGAGGGGAGCAGAAATTGTGGAGGCTGGTTTGGGGGTGGGGGGTGGAGGAGGAGGGGGGCCCATTGGCGCAGGAGCTGCTTTTGACAACGTGGAGGAAAAAGGGGCCGCCCCTTGCCCAAAAGTTGTTGGTGTGCCGGGGCGGGAAAGCACATTCACCCGGGGGCCGTAAAGGACAGGGTACTGCCCTGACCCTAGTTACAGCTCCAACTCCCCCGCTGCCGTGCCCCTTTGGAACAAACCGATAAGCTCAAGGACGGGCCCACTTTCTGTTCTCCATATTTATGAAGTGCTGGTATTTCCTTTTTTGGAAAAAAAATTTAAAGGTTTTGGAACTCCCCATCTGGGCTCGGCACAAGCCTTTTGTTTTTCTGAATGGTGCAGGGCCACCTTTTGGGAAGGGGGAAAGGGGGACTGCAGTCCCAACAACTTGGAGAGGAGCCACGGCCAGTTTAGCTGCCCCTTAGGATGGTTGGACACATATTTGTTGTCTCTTTGCAATCGCCACGCTGAAGACTGCTAAACCCCATGAGTAGGGAGAACCCGGAGCATTGGACCGGGAGATAAATGGAAAGGAGAAAAAGCTCCCTCTCAGAGGGGGGGGGGCCTTTTGCCCTGGTTTCCCAAAGGCATCGTCCCACGGGGCGCGGGTGCGGCGGCGGATGGACCACCACATCTGAGCCACTTTTTTCCCCCGGGCCTACCGGAGGGTTTGCCCGGTGCTTGTTTTGACCCCAGGGGTGGTGCCCCCTTTAAACCCCCTGGTCACGCTTCACTTTCTGCCCTCAGATTCTACATTTTTTAACCTTTTTCGGCTCCCCCCGGGTTTGTTTTAGAAAGGGAACTGCCACCCCGGGCCGAGTAGTTTTTTTAAAACCGGGTAAAATCCCCGTTTTTTGGGAGTAAACTACTGCCCCGACCCTTCGCTGAGCCCCTGTGCCCTATTTTCCCTTGACCTGCGAAGGGGTTTTCAAACCCGGGGCCGTTTGGCTCCCGCCCTTTCACACTGTTTGCAACCCTGCTGCCCTCACGGCCACAAAAACCCAAATTGTTGGCTGCGCCCCCTGCCTGACGCAAAAACTAAACCCCCTCTTTCTCCTGACGGGGTGAAAGCCCTTCCTCACCCAGCTCCCAAGTGGGGTTTCGGCAACAATCATAACTATTTGTTTTTTCATATCATGCTGTCCTCATAAACCGGTTTTGGTATGAAAGAGGCTGCCCCTCACAACATGACCTCCATCCCCACTCTCCACATCTATATTTTGGGCCCCCCTACTGCAAGAAACGGGGGATTTTTGCCCCCTTTTTTCCCGGCTGCCAAATAGCTGCTGATGCCCTCCTCAAATTGTTCATCGTTTGCTTATAGTGGCCGAGCCCAGGGCCACATAGTAGGGTTTTCTGGCTGAGGGGAACCCTTGGGGCAGAAAGGGGGTTTTAGGCAGGGAGGGGGCCCCTGGCCCGGCCCCCCCGGGCCATGCCAACTTTAAGGGGGGGGTTTCTGAAAGATCCCACGAAATCCTTTGGTGGGGGTTTTTCAGGGTGTTTATCTGGGAGGAAAAAATGGGGTGACCTGTCAACCAATCAAGAACCCTTGGGTTGTGGTCAAACCGGGCCGTTTGAAACGCGGCAAATTGTGGCTTCACCGGTGAAAACCCCCGTGCGACGTTCCCTTGCTTGGTGCTGTGACCCCCGGGCTTTTCCCGGAATGTTTGTTTCCACTCCCACCCGCTGTGATTAGTCTGTTACTGTCTGTTTTTTAAAATACAGTGGTAGCCCAAAAAATAAATTTCCCCCCCTGCCCAAATTTTGTAGATGATACTCAGTTTTTTTCCTGAAAATCTTTTTGGGTGCTTCTCTTAAATTTTGTTTAATTAAAAAGCACCCGTAATTTACCTTTTGGGACCTAAAAAGGTGTTTGGGAATAACTAAATTTAAAAAAAGTGGAAAACCCTTTTTTGTTTAAAATTTTAAAAATTTTTTATTTTTTTTTCGTTAGTCAAAAAATTTAAACCCTTCACGGATAATAAAAAAAACCCAAAAAAATGATAGAAAGGGGAAAAGTGGTATACCTTTTATTTGCGGGGGGGCAGCTTCCCAAAACGTCTGTTTTTCCAAAATTTGGTTTGCCCCAAAACCAGACCTTAGAGCGAGCGGAACATACAAAAAACGACGTTTCGAGGGAAACGCCCCCTTTGGGCAAGAAAGGTTTGTGAGCATTCCTAAATTTTTTTAAATACCACAAATTTCCGGGATTAAAAAAATAATTAAAAACAACAGTTTCCTAAGCTACAAGAATACCCTTTTAAATTTTTAAAAAACCCCCAATTGAGACCCTTTTTTGGGATCAACGAATTTCAATTTTTCTGATCCAGGGAAAAACCCCCGTTGTAACAAACCGGGTTTTTAAACCCCCCCTGAAAATGACTCCCTCAACAGTGCTCTAAATTTCCCCCACCACCCAAGTTCACTTTTCAAGTGACATGCTTCATGAAATGCCCAGCAAGAGTGATTTCACCAAATGGTTTCCTTGGGGGTTCACTTTCTTTTCCTTTACTTTTAAATAAAAGTTTTTAAAATTGATCTATGTATTTTTAAAACGGATTTTTTTTAAACTTTTGTTTGCCCGAAATTTTACCCAAACCCCCAGGGACATTTTTAATTTAGGGATACTACTTGTTCTGTTTTGCAAAGTGAAAAACCCTTTTATCCAGGGGGTCAGTCCCAGTAAAAAGGGGCTTGATCTCGCACCTCTAATAATAGAGGAACCAAATTTTTGGGTCCCCAAAAAGGGGAAAATCCCCTTTTTTCTGTACTTAGTTTCCTTTTTTTCTTGAAAAAGATGTTTTTAATATCGGAAGAAACCAACAAATTTTCCCCCCAAAGATCTTCCTTTTTTAAAAACAAATCTGGGGGGGGCCCCTTAAAAAGAGTGCCCAAAATTTGGATTTATTCTCAAGATGTTTCCCAAATTTTAAAAATAGTTTTTTTCCCCCATTGGCCAGTGCTTTTCATAAAGTCGACAAAAACAATATCCCATTTTGAGTGGATTTAGGTTTAGACTTTTGTCAAAAAGGAAACTTCTCTTCTTAGTTTAGATAAATTCTTCCCCGGGCATTATTTACTTCCCTTAATGTCGTACCCTTTTGCCAAAAAAATTCCCAATGATAAAATTGTTTACTATATTCCAAATTTTTTTTTCCCTCAAGGGGAAATTTTTTTTGTTTTTTGATGAGTTCCCCTTTTTAAGTAAAACCCTCTAAACCCCACTCCGGATTGTGAAAGCTTTTCGAGGGGATAATTTTTTTCCATCAATTTTTTTGGGAAATAAAACCCATTGTTTCCATTTTTCCCCCTTTTTTTGAAAACTAACACATCTTAATTAAATACTGTTGTTTTTCTTTTTTATTGTAAATTTAATGAGACCCGGTGAAAAATTTTTTTAATATAGCCCCAAAATCATTTTTTTTCATTTTTCGGAACCCCCCCCATTTTTAAAAATTACGTCTCGACTATCGACGCCTTTGTATTGTTTAGTTTGAAAATTTGAGACAAAGTTTAAACATCTTTTTCCACAAAAGCCACAAATAGATTGGTCCCCCGGGGCGTTTCAGGAGACCCCCATCGGGGGTCCCCTGTGGCTGCAAAAAAAATTCATTCCCAAACCAAAAAAATTTTTTTTGTGAGTAAGAAAATCTAATAAAATCTTTAAAAAATTTATAAAAAAATTATAAGTGCTGGTTTCTCACTAAATGTTTTTTCTGACGATTTCTCTTCCTTCCTCAAAGGGAATGTGTATATAATGATTGAAGGGTCTAAATTTACATACCCCAACCCATTAGGATTAATGACCGATCGGAAATTTGGGTGGTCAAGAATTTTTTTAGTTTTATTTGAAAAACATTGTTTCTCTCTTTTCACTGCAGGTGAAAAAAAGCTATCGAAAAATTTCTAGCCAGGGGTTCAAACAGAGTTAACCCCTACAAAATCGGTCTGCCTGGGGGGTTCTGTGTTGATTTTTTGGATTTTTGGGAACAGTATAAAAAATGGGTACGGGGTGGATGTTCTTAGGAAAGAATTTTTTTTGTATTATCGGGAAAATGACCCCTTTTAAAATGTTGCCACCCTTTTTTAATATTTAAAACGATATATTTTTTGGGTTTCAATGGAGGGAAAAAAATTTTTCCCAAAAAAAAAAAAAAAAACCCCCCAAATTTTTTTATAAATTTGGGGACACTCAGTTGTTTGTAAATTTTCCCTTGTATATAAAAATCAGATTTTAACTATAACAGTAGCCCCCCCCCCTTATAACCCTTTTTTTTTACAACGGGGGGGAAAAATCTTTTTTTAAATTTGTACAATGCGTAATTTCTTGTCTAGAGATTATTAGGGATTGTTTTTTTTAATTTTGTCCCATTTTCCCCTTTAACTTAAATCAATACCATTTTCCCTGAAATTTTTTCAAACATAGGTATGGGGATTTCAGGATAAAAACAGCTTTTTTTAAACGAAATTTTTTTGGAATCATGTCCGACCTGAGCTCTGATTTTTTTCTGTGGAAAAAATTTTTAACCTTACATTTTTTGCACATTTTATAAAAATCAATCTCAAAAACAAAAAACTCATTATATGAAAAGGGACAAAATTAAGTCCCTTTTTTGAATTTAAACCCTTTTTTGGGTATGTCCCCGGGCTTTTTTGAGGAAATATTTATTTCCAAATCTTCCCCGGGTTTTATTTCCCCTTTTTTCCTCTGGGCCCTTTTGTTTTTATATTGGGGTTTTTTACTTCTTTTGTATTGATTAACCCGCTGCGCCCAAATTTTCCCTGCTCGAAAATCGTTTTTTTTAAAAAACCCCTTGGTCTATTTCAGATCTCAACTGCATCGGTTTTTTGCGTTGGGAAATTTTCGGGAAAATTTAGATGAAGTATTTTCCCAAACCCCTTATTTTTCTTAGTGTTCCTTTGGGGCAAGTTGGACTTAAACCTTTCCCCTGACCCCTAGTACACACGATTGTTTAAAATTTCTTTCCCTATCCCGTTCAAAATTTTTTTTTATTTTATTCCCGTAATAATTGAATTTTCATTTTGTTTTAAATTTTCTTTGTTTTTTTGTGTATTTTTTTAAACAAATCACTTGTTAAATGTTTTTTTTGTAAACTTTTCCCCCACATTTATTAAACCCCGATTTCAGATTTTTTAAGTTTGTTTGAATGCATTGAACCCCTAAAAAAAACATTAATTTTAGAAAACTGTTCCCTATCGCGAAACCCTTTGTCCGGGTATCCTTTGGGTTTTTGGGAGTTGGGTGGGCCCGTTAAAAGGGCTACGAAAACCTCTTTTGGGAAAGGGGGGAACTTTGATATATTCGGGTAATGGTTGAGGGAAAGTAGGGCTAAGTTTAGTTCCCTTTTTTTTTCGGCTAATCCCAAATTTTTTTAAAAAAAATCAGATGTATCACTATTAGGTTTTTCCCCTTTCGTTCCCCGGGATTTTTTGCCCGCTGTAAAAAAGGCAATTTTTTTTGCTTCGGTAAACCCGAAAGAGCTTTTTCTCTAATAAACGGTCCCCGGGGCCAAACCTTTTTCAAACGACATATTTTGTCTTTAAATTTTAATCGAGTTTTTTGTGGAGGCTCTTTAAACCCCGTCCAAAACCTTAATATTCCAACTTTTGTAACGTAACCACTTAAAAGAAGACTCCCCCATGAGCCCGCCTCCTCGGCTCTAATCACAACAAAAATTTCAAAAAAGTGGAAGACTCTTTGGGAAACTTAAAATTTTTTTATTCTTCGTTAGTCCAAAAAAAACCCCAACCCTTTACGGGTAAAAATAAAAACCCTAAAAAATGATAGAAAAAGGAAAAGTGGTTTTACTTAAATTTGCGTTTGGCCGTTCCAAATCGTCTGTTTTCCCAAATTTGGGTAGCCCAGGACGCCAGACCTTAAAGCGAGCTGCAAAATACTAAAAGCGCGTTTTCGAGGGACACCCCCCCTTTTCAAAGCTTTTGGCCTTTTAAATGAGCATACCAAATTTTTTAAATACCACAATTTCAGTAATTTTTAAAAAAAATAATTAAAAAAAACAGTTACCTAAGCTACAAGAATAACTTTCAAATTTTAAAACCCCATTGGACCTTCGGGGTCAACGATTTTCATTTTACGATCCCGAAAGGCCCCACGTTGGGAACCCAAAAGGATTTTTAAACCCCTTTTTGAACTACCCCCCCTTTAACTGCTCTAATACACACCGCGAATTTTACTTACACCGTGACTGCTTCACTGATGTGCCGAGCAAGATGGATTTTACCAAATGGTTTCCTGGGTTCACTTTTTTTTTCCCTTTGCTTTTAAATTAAACGTATATTAATCTAAAGCTCATTTTAAACCCGGGTTTTTAAAAGATCTTTTAGTTTGCCCGATTTTTTACCAACCCACGGGACATTTAATCAGGTTTACTACTTGTTCTGTTTCCCTGTGAAAAAATTTCCCTTTAATCCCCGCCCAACTTTCCCCTGGGAAAAGGGGGCTTTATTTTTTCCCCACCTCTAAAAATAGAGGAACAAATTCAGGCATCCCCAAAAAGGGAAAAGTCCCCCTTTTTTTTCTGTACTTAGTTTTTTTTGTCTTAAACCCGATGTTTTAATATCGGGAAAAAACCAACAAATATTTTCCCAAAATCTTCCTTTTTCTAAAAACAAATTTGGGGGGCTCCTTAAATAGAGGGCCCAAAAATTTGGATCACCCTTTCCAAAAGATGTTCCAATATTTAAATAATTTTTTCTCA
>JAODAL010081941.1:0-11741 GCA_025379985.1 Phyllomedusa bahiana
AGGGGGAATCGGTGATGGGTCGTGATGGGGTCGGTATGGAGGCGTGATGGGGTCAGTGATGGGGTCGTGATGGGGTCGGGATGAAAGGGCGGGAGGAGGTCGGGAGGAGGTCAGGGGAGGACAGGGTTTAGGCAGTGATGGAGGGGGGATGAAATTTGTATGGAACGGTGATGTAGGGGGGTTATGGGGGTTGGGATGGGGTGTATGGGCTTTATGAAGTCGGTATAGGGCGTGATGGAGGCAGGATGGGGCAGTTATGACGTGATAAGGTCAGTGATGGAGGTCAGTGATGGAGGTCAGTGATGAGGTCAGTGATGAGGTCAGTGATGGTGGTCAGTGATGGCGGTCAGTGATGGAGGTCAGTGATGGAGGTCAGTGATGAGGTCAGTGATGAGGTCAGTGATGAGGTCGGTGATGGAGGTCAGTGATGGAGGTCGGTGATGGCGGTCGGTGATGGCGGTCGGTGATGGCGGTCGGTGATGGAGGTCAGTGATGGAGGTCAGTGATGGAGGTCAGTGATGGAGGTCAGTGATGAGGTCAGTGATGAGGTCAGTGATGAGGTCAGTGATGGAGGTCAGTGATGGAGGTCAGTGATGGAGGTCAGTTATATCGGATGGTGATGCGGTCATATGGCAGGTCAGTATGGGGCAGTGATGGAGGTCAGTGATGGAGGTCAGTGATGGAGGTCAGTGATTGTGGTCAGTGTTTGTGGTCAGTGATTGTGGTCAGTGATTGTGGTCAGTGATTGTGGTCAGTGATTGTGGTCGGTGATGGAGGTCGGTGATGGAGGTCGGTGATGGAGGTCGGTGATGGAGGTCAGGGATGGAGGTCGGTGATGTTGGTCAGTGATGGTGGTCAGGGATGGAGGACAGTGATTGGGTTCAGTGATGGAGGTCAGGGATGGAGGTCGGTGATGGAGGTCGGTGATGGAGGTCAGTGATGGAGGCCAGTGATTGGGGTCAGTGATTGGTTCAGTAATGGAGGTCAGTAATGGAGGCCAGTGATTGGAGTCAGTGATGGTGGTTTTAGGTGATGGGGTAGTGAGGTTGAGTGATGAGGTCAGTGATGTGGTCAGTGATTGGCGTCGAGTATTATGCGGTCAGTGATGGGGTCATGATGGGTTTGATGGTCAAGTGATTGTGGTCAGTTGGATGGCGGTCAGTATATGGTCGCCGTTCAGTGATGGCGGTCAGTGATGGCGGTCAGTGATGGCGGTCAGTGTTGGAGGTCAGTGATTGTGGTCGGTGATTGTGTCGGATGCGATGTCAGGAGTGGAGGTGCTGTATTATGTGATGGTCAGATCATGAGCGGTCAGTGATGAGGTCAGTGATGGTGTTTGGTGATTGTGGTCAGTTATATCGGTCGGTGATGGCGGTCAGTGATGGTGTTTGGTGATGGCGGTCAGTGATGGTGTTTTGTGATGGCGGTCAGTTATATCGGTCAGTGATGGCGGTCAGTGATGGTGTTTGGTGATGGCGGTCAGTGATGGTGTTTGGTGATGGCGGTCAGTGATGGAGGTCAGTGATGGCGGTCAGTGATGGTGTTTGGTGATGGCGGTCAGTGATGGTGTTTGGTGTTTTTCGGTCGGGATGGGGTCCCGTGATGGTTTTTTTGGTGATGGCGGTCAGTGATTGGGTTTTGGGGTTTGGGGGTCCGTGATGGTTTTTTTGTGATGGGGTCAGTTTTATCGGGCCCTTGGTTTTGGGGGGTCAGTGATGGTGTTTTTTTGATGGCGGTCAATGATGGTGTTTTTGTTTAAGGGGGTCAGTTTTATCGGTTGGTGGGTGGCGGTCAGTGATGGGTGGGTTTTTTTTATGGCGGTCAGTTTTATCGGGGTTGGGTGATTTGGCCCGGGGAAAATGTTGGGGGGGTTTTTTGATGGGGTCAGTGATGGTGTTTTTGGGGATGGCGGCGGGGTTTGGGGTTTTGGGGATGGCGGGCAAATGATGGGGGTCAGTGATGGGGGTCAGTTATAACGGTTTTGGGGGATGGCGGGGGAAGGGGATGGTGTTTTTTTTGATGGCGGTCAGTTTATCCGGGTTTTTGAAAGGCGGGTTTAGTGAATTTGGTTTTTTTGGTGATGGCGGTCAGTTATATCGGTCGGTGATGGAGGTCAGTGATGGTGGTTGGTGATGGAGGTCAGTGATGGTGTTTGGTGATGGCGGTCCCGTGAAAGGTGTTTTTTTGATTTGGGGGCAGTTAAAATCGGTTTTAGTGATGGCGGGCAGGTGGAGGGTTTTTTTTTGATGGCGGTATTATATCGGTTGGTGGGTGGCGGGGCAGTGATGGTGTTTTTTGAAAGGCGGTTTAGTTTTCGGTTTGGGAGGCGGGCAGTGATGGTGTTTTGTGATGGCGGTCAGTTATATCGGTTGGTGATGGCGGTAAGTGAAAGGTTTTTTTGGATTGGGGGTCCCGTTATATCGGGGCAGTGATTTAGGGCAAATGATTTTTGGGGTTTTTTTGATGGGGGGTTTATTTTTATCGGGGTTTTGGTGATGGCGGTAAGTGATGGTGTTTTGTGATGGCGGTCAGTTATATTGGTCAGTGATGAGGTCAGTGATGGTGTTTTGTGAAAAGGCGGGGTTAAAATTTTATCTTTAAATGAAAAGAAAGGGCAAGGATGGGGTTTTGGTTTATTTTTGGGCAGTTATATCGTTTGGTTTTTGGCGGTCAGTGATGGTGTTTTTGGGGATGGGCCCGGTTTAGTGATGGGGTTTTTTTAATGGCGGGGGCATTAAAATCGGCGGTGGGGGGCGGCAGGGTGGTTGTTTTTGGGGATGGCGGGCAGGGGTTTTGGGGTTTGGTTTTTGGCGGGTCTGTTTTTCGGGTTTTTTTATTTTTGGGGGGGTATTGGTTGGGGTTTTTTTGTTTTTGGTCGTTTTTTCGGTTTGGTATGGCGGTCGTGGAAAGGGGTTTTTGGGGATGGCGGTCAGTGATGGTTTTTTGGGGATGGACGGGGGAATTTTTGTTTGGTTGGGTGGCGGGCAGTGATGGTTTTTGTGATGGCGGGTCAGTTTTATCGGTCCCCTGATGGGGGTCAGTGATGGTGTTTTTTTGATTTGGGGGTCAGTTTTATCGGGGTTGGGGTGATGGGCGGGCATGATGGTTTTTTTGTGATGGCGGTCATTTTTTGGTTGGGGATGGGGTAAGTGATGGTGGGGGTTTTTGTTTGGGGGTAGTTTTATCGGTCCCCGGGGATGGCTTTTAGTTTTTTTCGGGCGGTGGGTGGCGGTCATTATTATTTTGGGGGATTTTCCGGGGCAGTGGGTTGGGGTTTGGGGATGGGGGTCTAGGGGGGATTTTGGGGGAAAGGGGAGGTCAGTTAAAAATTTTGGTCCCGTGATGGCGGTCCAAATGATGGGGTTTGGGTTAAAAGGCCCTCCAGGGGATATGGTGGGGTTTTTTGGGGGGAAAATTTTTTCCTTTGGGGTTTGTGAAGGCGGTCAGTGATGGTGTTTGGTTATATCGGTCGGGGATAGGTCCTTTATGGGGGTTTGGGTTTTTTCGGTCGGGGGATGGGGTCAATGTTTGGGGTTTTTTTTATGGCGGTCAGTGATGGTGTTTGGGGAGGGGTAGTTTTGGTGGTGGGCCGGTTGGGGCTTTTGGGGGGTCAGTTTTAAAAAGGTTTGGGGATGGGGTCAGTGATGGTGTTTGGTGAAAGGAGGCGCAATTGGGGGAGTGTGGCAGTGATGGGTGTTTGGTGATGGCCGGTAAAATTTTTTTTTAGTGATGGGGTCAGTGAGGGTTTTTGGTGATTGGGGTCAGTTATTGGTTTGGGGGATGGGGTCAGTGTTTGGGGTTTGGTGATGGGGGTCCCGTGAGGGGTTTTGGGGTTTGGGGGTCAGTGAAAGGTGGGTTTTTTTTTTATGGCGGGCAGGTTGATGGTGTTTGGTGGGCCCGGGCCCGTGATGGTGTTTTGTGGGGGTTTTTTTTTCAGTTATTTGGAGTGATTTGGCGGTCAGTGTGGGTTTTGGGGATGGCCGGGTCAGTGATGGTGTTTGGGGATGGCGGTCAGTGTTGGGGTGTTTGTTTTTTTATGGGGGGGCAGTGATGGTTTTTGGTGGGGTGATGGGGTTTGTGGGCGGTCAGTGGGGGTTTGGTGAAGGCGGGGCAGGGGAAAAATTTTTTGGTGAAAGGGGTCAGTTTATGGGTTTTGGGGATGGCGGGTCAAGGGGATTTTGGGGGTCGTTGATGGTTTTTTGGGGTTTGGGGGTCCATTGAAAAGGTGGGGGGAGGCGGCTTTTATTTGGTTGTTTGGTTGGCCGCGGTTCTGGTAATGCCCCCGGGTTTCCAGTGATTTTGTTTTTTGATTTTTAAAATTTTCATCCCCGGTTTTAGGGGTTGAATGGGGGTTTTTTTTGTGGATTTTCCCCCCGGCCCGTCAATTTCGGGCCCCGGGGAGGCCGGGGTCTTTATGGGTGGGGGTTTTGTGGTTTTGTTATGGTGGTTTGGTTATTTTTTTTCAAATTTTTTTATTTTCCGGTTTCGGGTTGATTTTGGCCCCTTCCCCCTTGATGGTTTTGGGGGGGGCGGTTTCCCCCGGGGGATTGTTTGGTTTAAAAATCAAAAAAATTTTGGGTTTTTTTGGCTTCATGAGGGGTTTGGTGGAGGCGGGGCATTTGGGGTTGGGCCCCCTTTAAAATTTTTTTGGGTGTGTTTGGGTGTGTTTGGTTTTTGGGTTAAAAACGGTCATTTTAAAATTTTGGCCTTTCCCGTTTAATTCCGGTTTTTGTAATGGGCGGTCCTATGTTTTTTTTGGTTGGGTGTGTACGGTCAGTGATGGTGTTTGGTGATTGTGGTCAGTGATGGTGTTTGGTGATGGAGGTCAGTGATATTGGTCACCATTGCGCGGTCGTCTCGCAGTAGCTACCATTACTTTGCTGACATTGAAGTGTCTCACTACTCGTCACAATGGCGGCCGGGGGGAGGCGGCTTTGTTCGGTCTCCCTGTTTTGGGGGCCCAAGACGCTCTCTAAGCAGATTAGCCGCCGCCGTCTGTTGCCGTGCCAATGCTTTGCATGTTTTTGGCATCTTTTGAAGCATTTTCATCCAGCTAGCGCCATTCTTCATCGCGGCGCGGCCTTCAGACCCCTCGCAGACGGGGGGCATGACTTGTCCAAGCAAAAAAAAAGGGGAGACGCTTTGTGGACTTGTCGCAGAGACGCCGCCTGTGCGAGTCTGCGCCGCGAGGTGAGCCGGGGATTGATGCCGCATCCGGGGACGCCCCCGGTTTTTGTCTTTTTGGAGATTCGGCCCCGCTTTTTTTTTCTGTTCTCTGAGCTTTTTATTATTCTTCAGAAGTTCTAAACTGGCGTTAGATCTTCGATTCTTCACTTTTTCCACAGCTCGGGGGTAAAGGTAAAATTTGGGGGCGCCCCAAAATGTTGTTCCACGGCGCTCGCATCCACATCGTTAATAAAAGTCGCCACATTAGTAGAATATGGAACAAAACATAAACTCTGATTTATTAAAGGCTATAAAACATGAGGGGTTTCGGCCTCCCCGGCGGTCTTTGGGAAAGGGGAAAAACCGGGGAAACTCCCTTTTTTAAGGGGGGTCGTCTCACTCCAGGGATCACTGCTGCGTTTTATGTTAAAGATTTTGCAAAAACAAGTCACTTTGCAATAAGTGTCCATTAACAGTGTCCTACCTATTCCTAGATATCCCCTCTTGTATGGGCTGCATCAGCTCCTCAGGTTGCTATAGCTACAGACCTGTGTGATCTCTCCTGATAGGCTGCCAGCACTGGTTGCTATAGCTACAGACCTGTGTGATCTCTCCTGATAGGCTGTCAGCACTGGTTGCTATAGCTACAGACCTGTGTGATCTCTCCTGATAGGCTGTCAGCACTGGTCACTATAGCTACAGACCTGTGTGATCTCTCCTGATAGGCTGCCAGCACTGGTCGCTATAGCTACAGACCTGTGTGATCTCTCCTGATAGGCTGCCAGCACTGGTCACTATAGCTACAGACCTGTGTGATCTCTCCTGATAGGCTGCCAGCACTGGTCACTATAGCTACAGACCTGTGTGACCTCTCCTGATAGGCTGCCAGCACTGGTCACTATAGCTACAGACCTGTGATCTCTCCTGATAGGATGCCAGCGCTGGTCACTATAGCTACAGACCTGTGATCTCTCCTGATAGGATGCCAGCACTGGTCACTATAGCTACAGACCTATGTGATCTCTCCTCATAGGCTGCCAGCACTGGTCACTATAGCTACAGACCTGTGTGACCTCTCACTGATAGGCTGCCAGCACATGGTCACTATAGCTACAGACCTGTGTGATCTCTCCTGATAGGCTGCCAGCACTGGTCACTATAGTTACAGACCTGTGTGATCTCTCCTGATAGGCTGCCAGCACTGGTCACTATAGCTACAGACCTGTGTGATCTCTTCTCATGGGCTGCCAGCTCTGGTCACTATAGCTACAGACCTGTTCGATCTCTCCTGATAGGCTGCCAGCACTGGTCACTATAGCTACAGGCCTGTTAACTCTCATGATAGGCTGCCAGCACTGGTCACTATAGCTACAGACCTGTTCTATCTCTCCTGATAGGCTGCCAGCACTGGTCACTATAGCTACAGACCTGTGTGATCTCTCCTGATAGGCTGCCAGCACTGGTCACTATAGCTACAGACCTGTTCAATCTCTCCTGATAGGCTGCCAGCACTGGTCGCTATAGCTACAGACCTGTGTGATCTCTCCTGATAGGCTGCCAGCACTGGTCACTATAGCTACAGACCTGTGTGATCTCTCCTGATAGGCTGCCAGCACTGGTTGCTATAGCTACAGACCAGTGTGATCTCTCCTGATAGGCTGCCAGCACTGGTCACTATAGCTACAGACCTGTGTGATCTCCCCTGATAGGCTGCCAGCACTGGTTGCTATAGCTACAGACCTGCTCACTCTCTCCTGATAGGCTGCCAGCGCTGGTCGCTATAGCTACAGACCTGTGTGATCTCTCCTGATAGGCTGCCAGCACTGGTTGCTATAGCTACAGACCTGTGTGATCTCTCCTGATAGGCTGCCAGCACTGGTCACTATAGCTACAGACCTGTGTGATCTCTCCTGATAGGCTGTCAGCACTGGTTGCTATAGCTACAGACCTGGCTTCTACTGCAGCCTAGTGGAAGCCAGTAAACACGCCCCTGAATTCAAAATGAAACCTAGAAAATAGGATTGAGGTGAGAGGAATCAATGTAGTGAGACATCCCCTGTAAGCACTTGATTGACAGGTCATTAACATCGCCAGTCTCACGAGAACAGGATCACCTGCAGGAAGCTCCGGGAGGCGAAGATTCTACAAAATGTATCAAAATGACATGTGTAAAAGAACAATCTTAAATAGTAACAAGTAAATAGTAACATTGTGACGCCCTGCAGCGCGATCATAGAAACTAGACTTAGCGGCCCCAATCTCAGCACAAACCCTTCCGGGGCGCGGGTCTGGGGGTCTATAGGATGTTTACATTACAAAATATGAGAGCAAAAGACCTGAACGAGTCCATCGAATGAATATGTTAGAAAGTTTCCCTGATCTCCTCAGGCCGTCACAATGTTGCCGTTTACTTGATACTATTTGAGATTGTTCTTTTACATGTAATTTTGTTACATTCTGTAGAAACTATGGGCGACGTAAGAAAACTCTCCAGCAGTGTTGAGCGATTACGTTGGCCATCGACATCGATCGATGGTCGATAGTCGACCATCATCGACAAGATATTCGATGGTCGATGATCATTAAAGTCTATGGGAGAGCAACAACACCTTTATTCTTACACCCAAACAGGGCTGGAGAAGCTGGAATTAACATCCACAACAGTCAAATGGATACCTGCTACATCTTAGGCAACACACTTAGGTTATAAAAGCCACAGAAAAAAAGTCACAGACCATTGACTATACCTGTCCTGGGCCACAGCCTGACCCTTAAACCTGCATCACCCACAAATTAAAAAGTGCCAGAAGGCAGTATGATTTGAACCATCATGTTACTTGAACTGGACATTGACTATCCCTGTCCTGGGCCACAGCATGAGCCCCAAACCTGCATGACCCCCCCATTTAAAAAGTGACGGAAAAAGGAGTCTTTCACCCACCATTTTAGTTTCACTGGACATTGACTATACCTGTCCTGGGCCCCAGCATGAGCCCCAAACCTGCATGACCCCCACATTTTAAAAAGTCCCAGAAAAAAGGAGCCCTTTCAACCACCATTTTAGTTTCACGGGGACATTGACTATACCTGTCCGGGGGTAGCGCTTGCCCCTCCTTATGAGTGGGGAAACCAAATTGAGCTTCACTTGGAAATTACTGGTGGTTAACGCTCCTGTTCACCCAGGTGCCCTTTATTTTGGGCATTCTTTTTCTCATTTTACTAACGTGCTGGAGGAAATGGTCTCTGTACTTTGTTCTCTGTCTGTGCTCCATACTCCATGTTCCTGAATAACCTAATCTGGTCAAGTTTTCCTGTACCTCCCTTGTACAATTCAGAGGAATTTTTTTACCAGCTCTTTTGTACATGCAAGTTTTTTAGTAGTTTTAATTCTAGAAAAACACATTTTTAAAATAGGATGGAATCCCACCATGTCTTTGTTTCTCTTTTTATTGTAGTAAATGGGTTGTCTCAATACAGGGATTGATAGCTATGTTATAGATCTTGCAAAAACAAGTCATTTTGCAATATGTGTCCATTAACAGTGTCCTACCTATTCCTGTTTCTGACAGCACCATCACCCTTGAGCCACTCTTGACAATTGTGAAGAACAAATGTCTATTAGAAACAACATTTTTTTTATAATAGGACCTGTAGTATAGCTGAATGTCACAGCAAAATGCCCCCAAAAAATTCCCAAAAAATGACCCTTGAGCCACTTTGGACAATTTTGAAGAAAAAAATGTCTGTTAGAAACAAAAAAATTTTATAATAGGACCTGTAGTATTGCTGCATTTCAAAGCAGCATGATCCAAAAAATTATAAAAATGACTTCTCAGCCACTGTTAAAAATTGTGAGGGAGAAATGCCACTTAGAAGTCAATTTCTGTTTCCCAAAAGGACCATGATTATAGATGTATCTCACAGCAAAAATGACCTCAAACCATTGACAATGCGAAAACTTCTTAAGATAAAGTGAGTAAATGGAATACGGTGTTGTATGAACCTTGTGTTTTTTACAGTCTTCACAGAAAAACCCACAAAATGAATGTTGGGAAAAGAGAATAAAAAATTTGCAGTAAAAAATTTAAATCATTTTAAAAAACGTTTTTAAAGGGCCATTTCTGTTTGGAGAGGAATGTAAATGCCCCGGCAAACTAATCGTGACCTGGGCAATTGGGGCCACAACATCTCAGAGATCCTCCTGATTCATCTTGTAAAATTTAAAACGACCCAAACATTATCTGGGGAAAGGGGATGCGTTTGTCTGAAATGACTCCCCCACCCTGTGCAAAGGCCCCCTCAGATATAGTGGCTGCTGGGCGGAAAAACCCTCTAGGGCGTGACACCAGCTGGGCCATTCTCCTTTTTGGATACCAAAAGTCTAGGGTCCGGAACACATGCAAAAACTCGGTTTTGGGAACGCAGAAGTCTGCACCATGATCTTAAGCTGTCTTGTGTTTTTGGATGTGTGCCCTGCTTACGGGCTTTGGTGAGGTGGTAAATTAAAGATTGCCGGGGTTCCCCATTAGGCTTCTGCCCTTGCCTGCTGTCCCGTACCCCTACTTGGACTCTACTGCTGTCACGTCGCTGATGTTGTTCCACCGTGACATTTGGGGAAGTGAAAAGCGCAACGATGTCTCCCGTTGATCAAACAGCAAGGGCTCCATTTCCGCATTTTCTCTCTATTTGGGTGGGTGGAAAAAGTGCTGATTTTTTTTTTGTACCGGGGATCCCGGGGGGGGTCCCCCCGTAACTGGGTTGGTTTTATTTTGATGGGCCCTTTAAAAGCGAGGATCTGTTGGAGCAAATGGGGCATCCAAGCACCTGGACAAAGGAGCCCTTTATTTTCCAAGCCTCTTGGGGCGAGGGGGACTAGCAAACCCGATCTTTTCCCCTCTTCCTCCCCAAAATTTTTCGCAACCCCCTTTCCCAAAGCAGGGCTCGGGAACATCCCGGTGTTTTAAAGGGAAAACCTCCTCCCCCTCCTCCTCCTTCCTCCTCCTCCCCTGCCTGGCCCAGCTTCAACACAAACCCTGACTTGCCTGAGATGATCACCCTGAGAGCTGATGGGAAAACCCTTTCAAATAGCTTTTGGACCCCCAACCACTGCCTAAGGAAAACCCATGAAATTGTAAAAATGTCGGGCCTTGTGGTTTTGACATGAGAGGCCCCGTGTCCGCCTGTTTCCTCTCCCCCTCCCTGCTGGTTGGGCCCTTTGGGTTTTGATGGTTTCCCAAAAATCGTTCCAAAACTAAGATCACCACAAAGGTCAAAGCTGGGCAAGGGCCCTTGACCCCACTGACCCCTTTTGGTGGCTTCCTTTAAAAATGGCAAGGATGGGCAGAGGGCCTTTTTTCCCCCTGCCTCCCCTCTCGGTGGTTCAAACACCCCCAGGCTCCCTACCCCTTGGGTTGTTGGGCATGGGGTCACTTCGTACTGCGAAAGGCCCTTGCGCTGCGGCCCCAATCGCTGGAGCATGTGGAGGGGGGAATTCCCAAGGGAGGGGTTTCCACGCAACAATGGACCCGGGACGGGGGGCGAGCTGACCTGCAACGCAGCCCGGCGGGGGGTAGCAGGGTGGGGAAAAGGGGGGGAAGTGCGAACTCAGACCCCGACCTTCCCCCAGCAGGGGAGTTTCCCGACCCGGGGGAGTTTTTAGAAAATTTTTGGGCGACAAGGGCCCTGAATGTGCCAGGCAAAAGGGGTGTTCTCCGCCAACCCATCTTAAGGGACCCCCGCAGATTTCGCCCCTTTTTCGCACACCACCTTGCCTTGGGACAAGTTCTTGGCACCCCGCCACGCTCGGGTTTTTCGTTTTGGTTAGAGCCGTCCACAGCTCCCGACCTGGGTGTGGACGGTCTCCAAGGGGAGATTTAAAATTTTAAAAACGCCTGGTGTCTTGGGGACGTGATGCCCCCCAGGGACCTTGGGGGAAAAGAACCCGCCCATCTTTTGTTTTTTGAAAAGCGTGCGCCGAAACCTGAGAGCCCCGTCCAAACCCCAGAGGGCATCCACCCACTCCCCCCTGTGAGCCGTAAAAAGGATTTGGGGGCTTTGGCCGTGCTTTCTAGTCCATGTGTCCTTTGGGTCAGATGTAGGTCGGCAGGGCTCAAAAATTTTGGGAGGGGAAAGGGGGAGGATGGGTCCCCTTTGGGGGTGTGGTTGGGAAATTGTGGGGACGGTGGGGCTTTAAGCGGAGGGATCCCTGATCATGACCCCTTTTGGGGCTTTGGGGACTGAGGAACGCTTGGTGGTGGGGGAGGGGGAGGAGGCGGGACAGAGGGTGTGACAAGGGGTTGGGGGCCCGGGTCGGTCTGGCCCCTTTTTTTGGGCCCAAAGGGTTTCCCCCCATTTAAAAACCCTGCATTTTGCCCGCTGTGGGCTAGACATGTTGGTGGTGGGTTAAACCCCTTAAGGGTTTCTTGCCCTACCCTTTTGCGTTTAAGGCAAAGGCCATTTAAAATCGCTGGGGTGAATCAGAGGGTTGCTCAAAGAAGGGGCCCCGGCTTGAAAAGGGGCCTGGAAAATTTTTCCCGGGGATAAGCGAGGGGCGGGGTTTGCCGGGTTTACCGTGG
>JAODAL010081942.1:0-11741 GCA_025379985.1 Phyllomedusa bahiana
AATATTAAAAAAGGGGGCCCAAAAAGGATCCGGGAAAACAATGGCCAGTAACCCTTAACCCTTTTGTGGGAAAAAATTTTTAAAAGGTTTTTTCCCTCAGAGATGCTATCCGGGGTTTCTAAACCGAAAATAAATGTAAAACGCCTTTTCCAGCAGGGGTTTTCATAAAGGGAAATGGTCCGGTCAGACTAATCTCATCAGCTTCTATTGGGGAAAGCATTCCCTAGACTGGATCGGGGTGAGGCATTGGATGCCCATTTTTCTAGTTTTTTCTAAAGAAATTTTGAAACGGGGCCAAAAAAAAGGTTTTGGGTAAAAAAAAAAAAAATGCGGGGACGGGGGAAAATGTGTGAAATTGGGTAAGCAACGGGCCACTGATAGAAAAAAAAGGGGTTAGAAATTTAAACGGTACATACCAGACGGGGATCGCTTTTTACTAGGGGTACCAAAAGGGTTTAAAGAATTTGGGCCCCCCTCTTTAACATTTTCTTTAATAAACTTACACAGGGAATAAACAGTAAATATCGATTTTTTCCGGGGGGGGGGACGGATACAAAGCTCTGGTAAAAGGAAAATAAAACACAATAGGGGAAATATTTTTATAAAAGGGATCGGGAAAAGTTGGAACCCGGGGCGGGAAAGGGCGATGGGGTTTTAAAAACCCTGATAAATCAAGGTTTGAAACATGGGGAAGAAAAATTTTCCTTTTACTTTAAATTACATGTTAATTGGAAAAACACGGGGAAAAAGTGACAGGGAAAAGGGATTTGGGGAAAATCCTGGTGGACAGAAAATTTAATTGTACCCGCCAGTGTCCAGGCAGCAGCACCCAAAAGCTAATAGGATAAAGGGGTGAAATTAAAAGGGGCATAAAATGCACATAAAGAGAACTTTAAACTCCCATTAAAAAAGTCACGGGGTTAGACCACACATGGAATATTGTGTACATTTTTGGGCCCCAAATTGGCACAGGAAAGACTTTGTAGAGCTTAAAACGGGTACAAAGGGGGGCCCAACAAAATAATAAAAGGCCCGGGGGGGGATTTACATACACAAAGATTGGCAAAAATTAGGGTTATTTAGTTTAGAAAAAAGAAGGCTTCGGGGGGACATAATACATAGGTTTAAATACATCAAAGGTAAATTTAAGAATCCCCCCAAAATTTTTTTTTAAAACACGGGACTGAAATCTGGAAAAAGGGGCATCCTCTATTTTTCTTGAGAACAAAGGGTTTCTACATAAACATAAAAAGGATTTTTTTAAAAGGGAAGAGCAGTGAACTGGGGAACTCTCTCCCAAACCCAAAGGGATTTGGTCAGGGTGAATTCAATAACCTTTTTAAAAAAGGGGTTTGGGGTTTGCATTTCTGGAGCGAAATAATATAAAAATTTACAGTGACTGGGTTTCAGGGAGGGGTAAAATTGATCCGGGGATTTTTTCTGATTGCCAGTTTTGGAGTAAAGGAATTTTTTCCCCTAAAATGGACAAAGGGTTTCTACCCTTGGGGGGTTTTTGCCTTCCTCGGGGATCAAAAAACCTTTAAAGCCCCAAAAAGGCTGAACAAGGGAAAACGACTTGCCCTTTTTTTAGCCCTTACAAACTATGAAACTATTCCTCCCATCAGAGCCCGGTCTTTTGCCCAAACATGTTTCGCCCCTTCCCCCTTGACCCCTTCCCTTTCCCCCCCATCAAGCTTGGGTCTTTGGCCCTTTCCCCTCTCGCCCCTGTTCCCCCTTCCCACCTTGTTCTTCCCATTCCCCAACATCAGACCCCCGGGCCCTATTGACTTCCATCTCTCGCTCCATTGGGCCCCCTTCCCCCTTAGGTTTTTTCCCCCAACCCCCCAAACATCAGACCTGGCCCTTTTGATTTCCCCATCCCCTCCATTCGCCCCTTCTCCCTTGGTTTTTTCCCATTCCCCAACATCAAAAGCCGGGTCTTTTGCCCTTCCATCTCTCGTCCTTTTTGGGCCCCTTCCCCTTTTTTTCCCCAAACCCCCCCCCACCCAAGCCCGGTCTATGGACTTCCATCTCTAAACCCCCGTTCGCCCCTTCTCCTTTGGTTCCTCCCACCCCCCCAGCAGAGCCCCGTCTGTTGACTTCCATCTCTCGCCCCGTTCGTCCCTTCCCCCTTGGGTTTCTTTCCCATTCACCCATCAACCCCGGGGTTTTATTGACTTCCATCTCTCCCCCCATTCGCCCCCCCCTCCCTTGGTTTTTCCCCATTCCCCCCAATCAGACCCCCGGACAAACTGACTTTCATCTCTTCGCCCCCCGTTTCTTTCTTTTTTTCCCAATTCGAAAGGACTTTTTTGAAAAAAAAGATAAACAATTAAATACAACATAATCATCCCAAAAAAGATTGCATCCATAAAGGGTTTATGGGCCAACAATATTAAACTTTGGGGAAATTTTTCCGCACCAACATAACACGGTTAACACATACTGATATAAAAACTGTACATAAAATTCGGGAAAAAAACTATTCAAATAAGGGAGCCACTTAACCTTAATGCCCCACTCGATATGGTACCAATATAAAAAAACCCTTTGGAAAAATAGCACTGTACATTAAAAATAAAAAAATGTAATCAGAACAAGAATAAAACAAACATACTCCGCAGACAAGACAAAAAACCCCATAAAACAACAGGGTGGGGGAAAAAATAAAGAGGGAGGGGAGGGAAGGGGTACAAGAACCGCCCCCCGACCGCGGTGGACCCCAAATTTCACTACCTAAGGCCCCCCCCGCCCCCCCACTTCAGAGAACTCGCAGGTAAGGGGCCACCTCCAGGAAAAAAAAGACCCCCCTTTGGGTACTCAATCCCCTACCTTTAACACGAAAAAGAGAAATAAACGGGGTGGTTTTTGAACGCGCCCAAAAGGGAAAAACCCGGTAAACCCGACCCTGCAACCAAAAGGTCTGGGGTATGAGAAAATCAACTCCTCCATTCTCTGCAAAGACTCAAAACTCCGCCCTACCATTCTTCTAACGAGGGGGATGGTTGGGGGACTTCCCATACGTAATAATAGATTTAAACTCCGCAACAGGTAATAAAAAGGGGTTTTTTAAAACCCCTTTTTTTAGGTCCCCCGAACAAAGTAAAGTAACAATGCCTCTGGGGAAAACAAGGGGCGTAACTCCCTTACTCCTTGCTTACAACAATGGGCTGCAACCCGAAACTCCTAAGTCGGGGGCATCCCCACCCGATTTTGGGACATGGTTCCCCCTCCGCTCCCACATTTCCCCCCCCCTTGACTGAGGGGCTGGGCGGATACCACTTAGAAGAACCGGGGTACCCTGTACCATCTGGAAAGCAATATGAAACCCCGTTTTTCCCCGATTTAATTTTATCAAGCCTTAAAGGTAAATTTTTGGGAAAAATCTGTGCCACTGAGAAATTTGGAGAAGGTGGGGTCCCAGTTCTTTTTCCCCCTTTACGGCAAAAGGAAGGAAGCTGAGAGGGGGGAGCAAAAGCAACAGTTTATATACCCCGAAAGGGGGATGAGATGGGCAAAAAAGGAGCTAAAATCAGCTTCTAAAATCAGTGACGGCCTATTCGGTCCAAATTTTATTTTATCTTATTTTAAAAAAGGGACAACTGGATTGTTGTAAAAAACCCCCACAGGGTAATTTAAAACCCCCCCCCCCACACAAGGGGGGCCCCCCCTATATTTTTAAACGTCCTTCTGCCCGCCCCCGCGCAAAGCCAATGGAGAATTTTTTTTTTCCCCCCAGGGAAAGGCCGCAGAGTTCCCCGGGGGAAACCCGGGTGATCCGTGACTGGGGCGCAAGGACCATTAAGCCAATCAGAAAAAAAAAGGGTTTTTCCCCTGCGCATAAAGTAATTTAAAATTTTTGTTTTGTACAAAAGAAGACAAAAGACTTTCTATGGACCGATGGAAATCCCCGAACCAGGGGGGCACTGCCACCGACAAAGGGGAAAAAAAACCCCCGCCAATCGCACCCACCAAACCCCCTGCTATTTATCTTAGGGGCCCAAAGGGCCCGAACCTGCATACCAGGGAGCTTTAAAAATTTGGGGGGGTTATAAAAACCCCGCAATCTGGAAGCCCCCACTCCCCCGCATCCTTTGGTCTGATCAACACATCATAAGGGAATTCTAGGTTTACGGGGCCCCCCAAAAAAACTTGAAAAAAGCATCGCCTAAGACTTTCAAAATGAGGACGGAAACTGAAGGGGCGTTTGAAAAAGAAAACAAAAAATTTTTGGGGGGGAAACCCACATCTTCAACGCTTTTTATCCTACCAAACCCGGGAAAAGGGCCTTTTTTAAATTTCCCGGGTTCCCCGGCTTTGGTCACTGATTAAGCAAAAGGGTTTAAATTAATCGGGAAAAAATTTTAGAAAGATTAGCGGGGAAAAAGTAATCCAAGGTAAGAGATTTCCCCCCCTTTGGCCCGGAAAGGGAAGTTCCCACTGAAGGGGCTTTGTTTTCCCTTGAAGAAGACCAACAGTGAGCGCTTTTCCCATTTAGATGAATTGATCTTAAAATTGGGCCCAAACACCAAATTGCGAATCACCCCATCAGGGCCGGGGGCGACATAAAATGGGTTTGTAATATAGACCAAAAGGTCAACCCAAACACGGGGCAATTAATTCCCCGTGCTTTCCCAAAGGGTTTATCCCCTTTAAAATCGGAATTAGGGTCTGATGGGAAATCAACCGGATCTCCATAATCATTTTTGGGAAAAAGAGCGGGGGACAGAGGACAACCCTGCCTTTTCCATGAAAAGGGAAAGGCTCCCAAAGGGAACCATTGCCCTTTAACACGTGAGGGAGATATATACAAGGCCAGGAAAAAAAAGAATGGGTTAGGGCCCAGACCAATTTGGGCCCAAAGGGTTTGACAAAAGAAGACCACGTAACCTGTCAAAAGGGCCCTTCTCCCCCGCAAGGGACAGGGCCAACAGGGGAGTCCCCGTGAGACCCCGGGATGATGGATAAAAGCCCCTAATTTGATCGGTTTTTATCTCGGCCTCCCTACCCTGCACAAAGCCTACCTGTCGGGGTGCCCCAAAGAACCAAGAAAGGGGGTTAAAACCCGGGTTTGCTAAAAGTTTAGCTACATTTTTTGGGGGGGGGGGGGGGAAGGGTTTAAAATTTTAAATTTAGAAGCGTATAAGGGGGTAACTACAACATTTCCTTGGGGTCCTTTCCTGGTTTGGGGGCGCCTGCAACATGCGCCCAAAAATTTCCTGGGGCGGGAAAAGGGGTCCCCAGGGAATGGCATTAAATTTCCCCAAAAATAGAGGAGCCAACTGGGCTGGAAAAGTCCTTGAAAAAATTTGGCTGAAAAACCAACCGGGCCAGGCTCTTCCCCCCCGGGGAAAATCTCTAAACACCAAAATTTTCAGCAAAAAGGGGCTTCCACGCTGGGAAACGACGACGGGGTCCTGGCAAAAAAAGGGACTGAAAAGAGGGAAACCTTTCCCGAAGGAAACCCCCCCGGGAAGGGGGTGGGACCCCAATTTGGGAAGGGCCCCGAAAGGCTTTGGCCCCGTCCAGGGTGCAGTGCCCCCCCAACCCCCCCCCCCGGGTCTTAAATTTGGGGAAGTTTTGCCTTGGGAAAAAGGGCGAGGGGCCCTGGCCACCTACGGCCCCAAAAAAAACCTATTCATAAAATTTATCCCCCAACCGGCCCGCCCTTACACCCGCCCCCCCCCCTCAAAAAGTCCCCTTAACCCCCAACCGGGTCGTCCCGGGAATTCTCGAAATACCGCAGGGGAAAAAGCGCGTTTAAAAGCACCATTTTCCCAAATGGTGAACCTTTAAAACAGGGGCCGCGTTGGGGGGCTGCAGCCCGTCCCCCTTTAAAAACTGGCCCCCGTGTTTGAAACCCGAACCCCCCCCGAAACCCCACATTTTTAAAACCTCCCAAATGGATCGCCGTGAAGAGGGGGCCCCAACAGGGTCCCCCTGAAATTGTGAAAAAGTTTTAAAAGCTTCCGCCGTAAAATAAGAACCGATAAAAGAGACCCCGTTTAATTTCCAATTCCCCCACAGGCGTTGTACAGCCGAATGTGGGGACAAAAAACTGGCCATGATCCCCACCAAAAAAATGGGTTCCCTATGGAAAAAGGTTTGTCACCACTCAAGCGGGGTGCTGGACCAAAATGAAGGGCCCCAGGGGGACTGTACGACCCTTTGGGGGGGGGAAAAGAAAGAAAAAATCGCGGGCAAAAGATGCTGTATTTCCCCCATGCCTCGCAAGCTGTCAGTTGAGGAAATGCCCCCGGTTTTACTTTTTTTAAAGATGGAATATGACAAAGCCGATTTGCCCCCCTCGAAATTATCCAGTGTGGGGTCCAAAGTAAAATTTAAATCACCACAAAGGATCACCGTTCCCTTTCCAACCGGGAAGGGGAGTGTTTTTAAAGAGATTGGGGCCAAAAAAGGGAGCCGGCAACATTGGGGGGCCCAAAAGGGAAATTTTAAAATTTTGGTAAACAGCCTTCCCTCTATGGGGAAAGGGCCCAAAAATGAGGAACAGCTTTCAGGTCAATTGAAACCGAAAGGGGCCTGGTGAGCCACCCCTTCCCAAGGATTGCCAAGGCTACTCCCCTGGATCTAGACTTCTGAAATTTTCGAAAATGCCATGTAGTTGTTTTTAATTTTGATGTTTGGGGGGAATTTCCTACCTTAAAAAAAGTTTTTCCCGGGAAAAAAATTAATTTCCCCTTTTTCGTCAAAAGGAAATCTGAAAGCAGTACCTCGCCGGGTTCTCAGGGTGTTTCAAGCCTTTGGGATTTCAGGGGTGCAACATTGAAAGCGGGCCCTGAAACCCGCTAGGACTTAAAAAACCAAACCCCCCAATAAGGCAGCGAAGGAACCACACCACGGACCCGGGCCGAAAAAGGAAAAAAAAAAAGGGGGGGGGGGGGGGGGGAAGGGAAAAAAAACACAGGGAAGGGACACAATACCGAGGACAAAAACCCAAGACAAAAAAAAAACCCCAGAAAACTGAAAAGCAATACACGGGCCCCGCGGGTTTTTTCTCCAAACAAAAAAAAATTTCTAAAAATGTAACAGAAAAAACCCGGAAACCAGGGAAAACCTGCGCAAAGGGGTTCCCCCCTACTGGGGGAAAGCGGCTTAAACCCAGGTACGGGAAAGAGCCCCTGGAGAAGATAAGAACAATTTTCCGGCAACTAAAGGAGCAAATTAAAGGGGGAAACAAAAAGAAACCCCCCCCTGCCCCTTGTGCCGCCCCAAAAAAGCAGGAAAACAGCAGACCGGGGTAAATACATGAAAAGTTCAGCCCCCCCCCGAACGCAAGCAGCCCGCCCCGGAACCTGAAAAAGTTTCTCCCCCAAAGCCCTTTCGGTCCCCCTAAGGGGAAAACGGGTGAGCCCGGGCCCCAGTTAGGGGAGGCCCCCGGACTTAAAAGGGACCCCCCTCCTCGCGCCCCGGGCGGGGCACCATCGGGGGACCCAAGGGGGAAACCGGCAGGAGCGCCTCCCCTTGGTTTCGTGTTGGGGGGAAGGGGAGGCCCGGAGGGGCCCTCCTTAATGAAGGACCCCCCCAAAACTTGAAAGCGCCCCCCCCCCCACCAAGGGAGCGGCCGAAGCCATGTTCACACGGTTTTTTTGCAGGGGGAACTGCCCCCCCAAATTAAAGCCGTGTGGGATGGGGGGGGGAGCGGGGGGGTTTGGCGGGAGGGCCGGCATTCGCCGGGCCCCTAGACAATCACTTGGGTAGCGGCGCGTATTTCGCCCTAAAAGTGCCCCGGGGCCCAAAATTTTTTTAAACCCCCGCCCCGGGCGGCTTCGGGCCCAAACAGGGAGGAAAAACGTAATCCTAGTTCTCTATGAAACCCCGGGAAACCCGTTGTGGGGCCGGGTTTTCCCCCCCCTTTAAAAGGGGCACTTCGGCGTGTTTAAAAACGGACCCAAAAAAAGGCCCCAAATTTTAAAAAACCCTGGAACAAGGCCCAAGAAGGGCGCTTTCCGTGCGATATTAAAGCAAAAGGATCCCCCCAAAAAAGGGGGAAAAATTTGTCCCGAAGAAACCAAACCAAAAAGGGTTTTAAAAAAAGGACCTCTTTTAGGCCCGGGGAAGGGCCCAATAAGTCCTGAGGAAATTTTGATAGGGGTATTTTCGGTAAGTTACATCTTTTTTCCTCCTTGGGTTCATAAAGGATATCCCCCCCTCCATGAGGGAAAAAATGGGTCCAGCAGATCACGCTCGAGGTCGGGGTCATTTGGGGTTTTGGGGACTAAAAGGGTCTGAGGGGCCCCATCTATCCGATGTGGGCCCGCAGCTGGGCGGGGCCAAGGGAAGTCATTAAATATTTTCCGAGAGTACTTTAAGAGACAATTAAACGGGAAATGGATTCCCGGGGGACCCCCCCAACCCGCAGGTTATTCCCTTTATGCTCTAAAAAATTTTCCCCCCCCTTCCAGGGGAAAAGTTGCAAGGAGAAGAGTTTTGGGGGGAAAAGCGGGGCCCCCCGCCCTGCCAAGGGGGGCCAAAAGGAATTAACGGGTTCGCGAGTTGGCAAGTCCTTCCAACCCCCGGTTTGGTGCCCCCCAACCCGCCCCAAAAGGGCGATAATTTTTTGTTTTAATCCATCCCCCCCTTCCCCGCTTCCAATTGCATGAAGACCCTCGGAGGGGAAGAAAACCCCTCGCCCCCCCGCCCTGGCCGGGCCGGGACAACCGGTGAAGGGCCCAAATTTTCCCCCGGCCCCCCGGGCCCCAAGGCCCCCGGGCCCCGAAACCCGGGAAAGGGCGTGGGTGGAAGGAAAACCCCCCGGGGTGCCATCCCAAACCCCCCGCGCCGTTGTGGACCTGGAAAAAGGGGGGCATCAGGGGAAATTGAAATCCCAAAAGGCCGCCGAGCTTCCGGGTAGCTTTGTTAACCCCCCAAGGAGCGGTCCCCCCCCGGGTCCGGGGCCCCGATTAAAGGGGGGGGTGCCCCCCCCGAAAGGGTCCCAAGACCCGGGCGGGGATGACCAGTGGAACCCCCCGGAAAAAAGGGGGGGCCCCGAGGGTCCCGAAATTGGGGAAAAACAAAGGGAAAGCCGGGCCCCGACCGGGGGCACCCTTGGGGCTGCCCTGAAACGAAAATTTCCCCCCCTAGTTTTCTGGGGGCTTGGGGGGCCGGCTTTCGGCTGTGTGACACCCGCGGGGATTCCGGAGGGGCCAGAGGGGAACCCCCGGGGGAGAAACTAAGTTTTCCATTAAGGGCCCCAAAAAGTCCCCCCTGGTCAAATAGGGGGCAGCCCCCGCCCTGGGCCGGGTTAACCGTCCTCCAACCCCCACCCCCTTAGCCTGGGACAGGGGGCCCCGGGGCTTTGTACTATCCCCCTACCCCCCGGCACTTAACTGACCAGCGCAGGCAGCTGAGCCCTCTGAGCGCGGGTTTCCTCGGGGAGCTGCCAAAGGGAGAGCCCGGAAGGGAGAAAAAGGAGGCGCCGGCAGCCCGTCCACACTGAGCGCGCCTCGGGGATGGAAAGGGGTCCCGGGGCCCACGAACAAAAAAAAGCCTCCAGGGGATTCCCCCGATGCAGGCGATCCCCGGGCCGGACCGCCCGAGGCAGCTCCCCGGACTTGTGAGCGGAGGCTTTATGGATCGGGGGAGGGATCCCCGGGTGGGACTAAGACCCGATGCGCTCCCGGGCCCCTTTACGCTGCGGCGGGCCCCTTAGGGATCCCTGGTCCTTTCCCCCGGCAGAGAAAAGGGAAGAGGCCCGCGGGGGGAAAAAAAGAACGGGCCAAGTGCTCCGGGTTTCCAGAAAAGTTGGCCGAAATTTGGCCCTGTTTTTTGGTGGCTTTTCCCCCCTCTCAGAGGGGGTATTAAAAATTGCCCCGGTGAAATGGGAGGAAGGGCACGGGGAAGCTCCCAAGCAACTTTCCTCACACCCCCAAAGGAAAAGGGACCCGCCCTTGCCCTTTTTCCTTTCCCTTTCCCTTTCCTTTTTCTGTAAACTCTTTGGGCCCACCCTTTTTATGAGGAAAGGAAATTTAAAATTTTTGTCTTTTTCCCCTATTTTTTAGGCCCCTCATTCCAAACCCGTGTGAAAAGTGCCTGGTGCTTGCATGGACGTCTGTGATCTCACTCATATGAAGCCTACGAGCCGCCTTCATGGCCGTGTCTTAGCGTCAAAACTGATCGACCTTGTGATGAGCGACTTGTTGACTCTGATGTTTCTCTGGACGTCTCCTCTTGGCTTTTGAAGAGATGGACAGACTTAATTTCATATTCTTCTTCTGCATTATTTATACAAGGGATTGAGTCTCCGTGTGGTCAAATACCCGAAGGGGCTGCTTTACCAAGTGTATATGAAAAAAAGTTTTTAAAGTCTAACATAAAAACTTTTACGCTTACATTGCCCCCATTTGTCAAAAAAAATTAAAAAGTTACACATGAAAGTCTGATCTATTAAAATTTGACATTTTTTATACCAGATGCTAAACACCATAGAAGAGAAGAAATTTTGAAAGCCCTAATTGTATTTTTTTCTCAGTCATTTCACTTTTCCAAATTTTATTTTTTTCTTAGAAATGGCGATGCAGTGGAAATTTAAGAAATCGAGAAAAACATTTTTACGTACAAAAACATAACAAAATCCCTACATATTTGTTATCATGAGAATCGTATCGCACTGCAGGATACAGATAATACATCATTTATAATAAAGAGTGATCGCCATAAAAGCAAAGCCCTTACCCCTGTACACCATTTTCCTTGCTCGGCAATTGTCAGTTGGTTAACGACTAATTGAGAAACACATGATGGTAATTAGTAACACAAAAACATATCCCATGACCAAAATATAGAATGCTACCCTCAGACCTCCACAAGTCATCACAATCTCAATACTTATGTCTGGACCTTGATTGAATCCCAGCAAACCACAAACCTGATCTTGGAGAACTGAATGACCTTTTCACTCCAGTGAAGAACACGACAATAAACTACACCAACATCAAAATTTTCAGCCAAAAGAACGGGTCTTCAAACACCTACTCGGACCCTTCAGCACCCCAAGCACCATCCTTGAATCTTCACACAGGTTGGACAACCTATACAGGTAACATCATGGCCACTACTTGGGAACACCATCTAAAAGACCCATCTCCAACGTCAACACTACTACTACCATGACTTTAATGCTTGTGTCTGAGCGTCTCCACTGAAATACCCACTCTCATCATGGGCGATTTCAACATCCCCATCGACAACCCTATGTCTCCTTCTGCCTCTCGGTTTCTTTCACTAACATCATCCTTTGGCCTCTTGCAATTTACAGATTCTCCCACCCACAAGGATGGACACGCTCTTGATCTGGTTTTTCCCGCAGTCACTCATCAATTCTAACCTCACTAATTCTCCTTATGCTCCTCTGATCACAACCTTATCTCCTTCACTATCACCAAATTCTCAGCCTTCTCTGGGCACACCTGCCCATCGCCCATCCAGAAACATTTGCTCCATGAACACCAGAAAATCATAAAACCATACATCCTCACGCCTCCCAAACCCCCACTCCTGCCAAACCTGGCTGAAACAGCAATGAAACCTCTCAACCCCCTGGGCATTTTGGCACCCTCAGACACCGCACCACCGATCAGACGCCCACACCTTGGCACACACCCCAGACTCGCTTCCCGCAGCGATTTCAAGGTGTGCTTTAAGACTGTGGGGAAATTTAAAACTACCTTCAATTTTCTCCACTAAAATTCATCCCCAGCCTTTCCACACGCCCCTTCATC
>JAODAL010081943.1:0-11740 GCA_025379985.1 Phyllomedusa bahiana
TGTTGCAGCCCCAAAAAAAATGGAAACCCTGCCCTAAGAAATCCCCCAGGTTTTTAGCATTGATTGGGCATAAGGGAACCGTCCTACAGTCACCCAGGTGCAGGCACTTGTTTCAGTCATGAAGGGAAACCCTGCCTCACTACTTTGCCTCACTGTGCGCCCTCTGATTGCAGTCAGTAATGGGCCCCTTCCTCACATAAATTGCCTAGCTGCGGGCCACCTCTGTTTTCATCATTGGGGGGAAAAACCTTCCCGCACAGTACTTGCCCAGCTCCCCAACCTTGATTGCAGTCAGTGAAGGGAACCCTCCCTTTGCACAGTACATTGCCTCACTCTCAGCCCTCTATTGCAGTCATAAAGGGGAACCCTGTCCGCACAGTACATTGCCTAGCTGCTACAGCACCTTGATTGCAGTCATAAATTGGAACCTGTCCCACAGTACATTCCCTCACTGCTGCAGACCTCTGATTGCAGTCAGGAAGGGGGGGGGGAACCTTCCTGCACAGTACATTGCCTCAGCTGCTGCACCCTTGTTTGCAGTCGTGAAGGGGAAACCTGTCCGCACAGTACATTCCCTCAGTGCTGCAGCCCTCTGATTGCATGGGGAAGGAAAACCGCCGCACAGTACATTGCCTCACGCTGCAGCCTTGATTGCAGTCAGTAAATGGAACCTGCCCTGCACGTACATTCCTCACTCTGCAGCCCTCTATTGCATCAGTGAATGGTAACCTGTCCGCACAGAAATTTCCCTCAGCTGCTGCAGCTTTTGTTGCGTCAGTAAATGGAACTTCCCTGCACAAAACTTGCTCAGCTGCTCCCACCTCTATTCAGTCATGAAGGGAAAACCTTCCTGCACAGACATTGCCCACTGCTGCACCCCCTTATTGCATCAGTGAATGGAACCTTTCCCTGCACATACATTGCCTCACTGCTGCAGTCCTCTGATTGCATCTTTTCACTGTTTATGTTTCTTTGCTCTGATTGGAGATTTTTTAAATTGTGTTTTCTGTATATGATTATATGGGGCCATCATCTTATCTGAGATGATTTTAACAGCATTTAAAAATTTGCTTTACTTCAGCTACATGGACACGGGAGCCTGTGCACAGGAGCTGACTCACTGACTTCTATGGGGGAGTGTTTAAGGCTCTGTGACCTGGGAAGAAGTCATTGTGTGGGGAGGGGGAGCTGTGCCCATCTCCTTTTGGGTGAATGGTGATAAGCCGTGTTATCTACACATTGGTGTCACCTTCCATTGTAATCCATCTGTAATGATAATGAGGAGATTCCTCTCTACAGAAGAGGAAGTGTCGGCCTATTATTAGGATTAGTGACCACAGTGACACCTGCAGGAGCTAAGGATTTATCAGAATATAGAGAGTGATAGGAGAAACTAAAGGATAAAAACTCATCACCAAAAACTCTTAATAAATCTGCTTCATATAAACAAAAATATAAACAATAGGTTTTATTTCTGATGACATCTTCCCTTTAAATCTCCAACATGGCCGCAAGTTGGCCGTCCTGCACCCAATTAAATAGGCGAGATAACCCAGCTCTATCTCCTTACTTGTGACATAAGAGGCCGGTGATTCTCCAGATTCCTCCATCAGGGCGTCCTTGTAACAGATCCTTGTGTCCTTCTAAATACTCCCACTCCTCCATGGAGAAAAAAACAGCGACCTCCTGACACCTTATAGGAAACCCGACACACCAAAATGATACGGTCATCACCCAGACCCCTCCAGTGGGGTTACTGTATAATTCCCAGCATTCCCCCGCAGCCCGGTCACCTCTCCAGTCAGCAGCTCCGCCCTCTTGTTGGTGAGTTCTAGGATCTTTTGTTATTGTTTTATGTATCAGTGAGTGCGGGGGCTCTATGATGGGCCCCGCTCCATCCTCCCGACACACAGGACAGCTGCTGGGGGCCACACAGTCACCTGACTTTTTCTTCACTACTGTGTAATCCTGTGTATGGAGAGAAATCCCTGGATCAGTGACCGATCTCCAGAAATCTAGTGACTAGAACTAATATTATTCCTGCACTGAGAGACGTCCAGGACACGTGTGGACTTCTGAGCTGTGACTTCCCCTGATAACTTCCTCTGAGAAGTCCATGGTCTCACTGCTCTTACAGTAAAGAATCCTCTTCTATTTTGGCCCCTTGTTATAATTACAGTTTATGTCCCCCTTTCCTCCAGGCAATACATATTAGGTTCTAGAAGTGTTAAAGGACTACTTCAGTTTTTTTCCTCCTTAGTTCATTAGAGATTGCTATTAGATACACTGTGGTGCCAGTAATTTTGCTTATGTGCATTTGGATACATGTTTTCTGGCTGATGCAACTTGCTCTGTTAGGTCCATTACCTGCTCTCTGATTGGCTCATAGACTCTTTGCTTTTGATGCTGACAGGAGGTCTGAATCTCTATGCATTTCAATGAGACAATGTTTAAAAAATTAGCTTCTAGAGTCAAATTTTTTAGTCCAATTTGCTTGTTTTGTATATTTATATTGTGTGTAATGTATTATTCTATTATGCCTTTTTATGAAAATGTTGTGTTGATTCCTGTGAGG
The DNA here is from genome assembly GCA_025379985.1 of Phyllomedusa bahiana. Classification (NCBI taxonomy): domain Eukaryota; kingdom Metazoa; phylum Chordata; class Amphibia; order Anura; family Hylidae; genus Phyllomedusa; species Phyllomedusa bahiana. The sequence continues at coordinate 2,576 of JAODAL010081943.1, forward strand.
GGGGCATTTAGCATGCGCAGTCTTTTAATGGGTCCTTGTGGCAGCTATGCCAAATAGCTTGGACATTTTAATTAGGACAAGTGGGAGAAAGGTTAACTCATGCCAGACTATATATGTCACCAATTCCCTTAGATAGGAACATGGCAGAGGACAATACAAAAAGTACACATCAAACAAATCTTGGCCATAATCCAAGTTTCCCATAACCCACATTTGAGTTTATGGCCCCAGAACCCAGTCATACCCCTCATCTTTGAGCTTTAGGAAACTGCAGGAACGGAAATCAGCCAAAATGATTAATTTAATTCATATTTGGCATGCCTAGGTTGGTAAATTCATACTGGAGAACTTGGTGGTCATGATATCTAGCTAGGAGACTCTGAGCAGGAGTTATGACAGAAGCTGGGATTATGCCTTTTTTGTTAAACATAGGTTTTATTAGTCATAAGAAGAAATGCATTGGTAGGGTACAGATATAACATAGTAACAGATGTCACTTAAGTGTACTTATAACAGCAAGAAAAATAGGGCGAAATCATGAGGGTTAAAATAACAAGGTTCACAAAGCAAGATGTGCGGAGAATGAAATGCACCATGAGTGTATACTAGTTTAATGTCACATCTAATGCGGAAGAGGTGTATCAACTAAAGTTGTTGGTGTTGTATTTAGAAACAAGCCATGGTTCCCAGAAAGATCTTTTCTTTAAGCACACGTGGGGAGGGTCTGTAAGTTTCAATTCGCATGAGCAATTGAAATTAACCCTATTAATTATCTCTGGAAGTGATGGGATTCTAGGTGATTTCCAAGCTGAGGCAAGTGCGGTTCGCGCAGCAATAAAGATGTGGAAGAAAACCGTTCTCAGGGATTGAGGAATGTCAGATAGTCCTATGTCTAAGACTGCTAATTCAGGTGTGGGTATACATAGAAATCCAGTAATTTCAGATATGAGAGAAAAGACTGCTTTCCAAAAATGTTTAATATTGGGACATCCCCACCAGGCATGTAGCATTATGCCTTGTTGACCACAGTGCTTCCAGCAAAGGTCTGATGAGCTGGGGTAGATATATGCTAGCCTAGTAGGTGGGAGGTATCAGTGAAGATGGATTTTACGCATGGTCTCGGGGTGGTTCAGGCATTTGGAAAGTTTCAACGGGGCTGAGTGTGCTTCATTCCATAAATCTAAGGGAAATGTCTTAGATAATTCACCTTCCCACTTAATCATAGTAGGGAGTTTGTGAGTATCTTGTCCATCAACTAACAAGTGATAAATTAACGTTATGACTTTCTTAATGTCCCCAGAAGGTAATTAGCCATCCCCTCTGTGACCTATGCAGGAGGAGGGGCTGGTGAGGTTTGGAGATTCCATGAAACTCCTTGGGTTGTCAAAGACCATTGTCAGATCCAGGAGTTGGCATCAAGCATAGGTCTCTCGGATTCTCTTCGGCTGTGCTCCTCAATCAATATTCTTTAGACAATCAAATTGGAAAGTGTGTTTTCTGTTATCACTTTTCGTTTATTACTGCACTGCATGTTTTTATATATGTCTGTTGCTTTGAAATGTTTGTAATTAAGCAATGTACCTGTATACTAAAGCTTAAAACTTTAAAAGTTTTGTCTTGTTGCCCTAACGAACACTGAAAACCTCAGAAGTTTAAGTGACTGCTGGTACACATGACCAGTAGTATAGAATTATTTCTTCCTAGAATGTAAAAGGTGGTGGAAGTGTGTGTTGTTGGGGGTTGTGGACCATGTGGGGGGCACGCATGGGCTCATAGTGTAGGCAGAGTGAGCGCCACGTGTGAGGTGTTGTTGCGTATCGTATTCCCTGGTTGCCCCCATGTTGTTCAGAAGGATATGGGGCCCGAGTTGTGTCTTCGAGACAGATGGTGCCCTAGAGAGTCCTCTGTGTGTGATTCCCCTTTCCCTGGCGCATAGTTGAGGTTGAAAGTGGGATCTCATTCTCTGTTTCCTTTATTGTGTGCCTCCGTGTCCTCAATTCCCCCCCCCCTTTGTGCCCCCATTTCATCACACTGACTTTGACCCTACCACAGAAAGGCATGGAGAGTGTCCCTTTTAGGTCCCACAAGCATGCTGTCTGTTTCAGCAATGCAGAGCGCAGGTCACATGACCCAGTGGCAGCAGTGAGAAATCCTATATTCAGCTGCAGGTAAGCAAAATTACTGCCACCACTGTGCACTAAAAACAACTTCTAATGCACTAAAGGAAAAAAAAATCTGGAGGGGTCTTTTAAGCTGAAGATCTTCCACCATTTTGCAGTTTGTCCTTAAACCAGATTTATATTATTGATGTCTTTTTGTTGATGATCTCCTCAATTGTGGCCACAGTATTCCTCATTAGTAGAAAGAGGGAGGATTTGACCCGCTGTATAGAGCTCCATTGACTCCATCTCTGGAATACTGGAGTCAGTGCTGGAGACCCGATACAAAAAGTCATTGGTAAATGAGAAGAGTCCAAAGATGTTTTTTTGTGCTGAACTATACGTTACATTTGGCATATATTGCTTTTAATTTATATAGGGAGGAATGGATGCCTCCATTTTGGTTTATTGCACCCCGCCCACCTCCACAGTTTGTTAGATCAGTGCAGTATACTTTTAAGGTTGGTGCTTTTTTTTCTTTTACTCTCTGGATTATGGAGGTCTGTTGACCCAAATGAGAAGTCTGAATTGGACTCAAATGAGAGGTAAAAATAGAGTAGGACCACCCGCCTTGAGATCCCGTTGTAAGCCGGGATGGCTTAAACATTTTTTAATCAAAACATGTGAACTAAGAATCTCTAAGTTTTTTTTCATGTATTGCAGATAGCATAAATGCTTCTTTAGAGGAGTCCAAAGATGGGCTCCAAAGTCCTAAGCCTAAAACTTATCAGGAGAGATTAAAAGAACTGTTATGTCTGAGGGAAAGAAAGGACAATATGGAAACCTTTACAAATGTGGTTGGAAAATCAACAGTGACTGTAAACCTTCTAAGATATACAGTTGAAACCATAAATTTACATACACTGCATAAAAAGACAAATATGCAGGTTTTTCTTACTTTCTGACATGAAATCAGAAAAAACCTTCCCCGTTAAAGCACAATTATTGACCAAAATCATTTCTATTTGCCAAATGCCAGAATAATGAGAGAGAGAATTATTAAGGCATTTTTATTACTTTCTGGTAGCTTTGCCCTTAAACTGTATGATTTGGTCAATCATTTTGGATCCTTCCACAAGCTTCTCACAATGGTTGGTAGGAATTTTGGCCCCTTCCTCCTGACAGAGCTGGTGTAACTGAGCTATGTTTGGAGGTTGCCTTGCTTGCACCGGCCGTTTCAGCTTTGTCCATACATTTTCAATAGGATTGAGATCAGGGCTTTGTGATGGCCACTCCAAAATGTTGACTTGGTTCACCTTAAACCACTTTGTAATCAGTTTGGCAGTAGCTTCAGATCGTTGTCCATTGGGAACACCCATTTCCGCCCAAACTTTAGCTTCCTGGCTGATGTCTTCAGATGTTGCTTCAGTATTGCCATGTAATCATCTTTCCTCATGATGCCATCTATTTTGTGAAGTGCACCAGTCCATCCTGCAGCAAAACAACCCCACAACATGATGCTGTCACCCCCCCCCCATGTTTCACAGATGGGAAGGTGTTCTTAGACTTCCAAGCTTCTTCCTTTTTCCTCCAAATGTAACAATGGTCATAATGGCCAAAAAGTTCAATTTTAGTTTTGTCAGACTGAAGGACGTGTCTCCAAAAATGTAGGTCTTTGTTTCTGTGCATTTGCAAACATTAATCTGATTTTCTATGTTTCTTTTGGAGTAATGGCTTCTTCCTGGCAGAGTGGCCTTTCAGCCCATGTTGATACAGTACTTGTTTCACTGTGGATAAGCACGCAATCTTACCAGCTTCCTCTAGCATCTTCACATGGTCTTCTGCTTTTGTTCTTGGGTTGATATGCACATGTCGGACCAAAGCACATTCATCTCTGAGACACAGAATTCGTCTCCTTCCTGAGCGGAATGACAGCTGGACATTCCCATCTTGTTTGTACTTGCATATAATTGTTTGTACAGATGAACGAGGCAACTTCAGGTATCTAGAAATTGCACCCAAGGATGATCCAGACTTGTGCAAGTTTTTAATTCTCTTCCTGATATCTTGGATTATTTCTTTAGACTTTCCCGTGATGTTATACACAGGAACAATGTGTTTCTGGAGTGCATTAGATAATACATCCACATGTGTGTCTCTAACTCAGATGTTGCCAATAAACCTATCAGAATCTTCCAAAGACCTGACATCATAATATGGCCTGTCAAAAATTATTTACAGGCAGAGTAATCCCAGTGTATGGAAACTTTTGACTTTGCATAAAGTAATAGAAAATGCCTTAAAAACTCTCATATTATTCTGGCATTTGGCAAATATAAATAAATTTGGTTCGTAATTGACCTAAAACGGGGAAGGTTTATTCTGATTTCATGTCAGAGAGTGAGAAAAACCTGCAGATGGGGCTTTTTACAGTGTATGTAACTTTCTGGTTTCAATTGTACATAAGGACATAATGTAAGAGGCGTCTATATGGACCAAGTTCTCTTCTCTGACGTCATCTTCTATATTTCTATATCAATGACAAAGTAGTATAGTATGTAGTGAAATAAATTTAAGCCTCCAGTATAAACCAAAATGTCTGGCGGGTCCTCTCCTCCTTGGTAAACCAAGCTACTCACCACTCTCATTGCTCCTAATCCAGTCCTCCAGGCTGAACCCGTCCATCTGATTCCCTTGGCTCCTCCGGGCCCTCTCCTCCTCAGTATAACAGGCGACTCACCGTTCTCATTGCTCCTATAACATTACTATGGCTGCACTGGTTCCCATGATACATAAAATGACCATACTGGGGCTGAGGTTTTCTGCTGCTCAGTTCATCACTTGGAAGCTCCTGAAAACTCTTACACAGGACACTGGAATTTTCCCACTATTATGGATTTTCTCCTCTATCATTGACTTGTTAGATAACACAGTAATGATCATAGAAATATAGTAAAGTTTACCTCTCCTGTCACCAGCTGGATGATCTCCAAGGCGAAGTTTAATATTCTTCTGCTGATCTCATTCCTGTCCGTGTCCATCCTTATTGGGTTATTTAGGAGAAGGAACGCTGTGTACGAGAAAACTGGAGGAACTGGAAGGTTCTAGTACTGCAGGTGCCTTGATGAAGAAAGGAGAGGATGCAAATGATACAGAGAACACATCATGTGTGACATACAGAACCTCTGGAGGGCAGAGAAGAAGCAGCTTCTCAAAGCCATTACCACTTGGATACAGAATTTTACCAACATCCAGAGGATACTCCATAATGTATGATACATGAGGGCTCCACCTCTAGGGGCCACACTCAGCTGTGTCTGTAGAAGTGAATGTACATGTGGTCACTGCTCTGTTCATTCTCCACTTGGATACAGTGGACCCATCTCCATGAGGGTTGAGTGAGGCCTGTTCTCCAGAGGCGAGACCATCACCTACCAGATATTTATGGTAGACCCTGAAGATACATCATAAATGTCAACGCTGGGAATACCATTTTATGTTATTACTACTGGAAAAACTTGATACATCAGGAGAGAATAGCAATATGAAGACATTTTCCCCAGACAGTGAAGAACTGACACATGGCTGACACTGGGGAGAGGGTCAAGCAATTATTCATATAGATTGCAATCAGGCACGGACTGGGAAACTGCCTGATCGGGCAGATTACCAGTGGGCAGCCAGGGCCCTCACTGCTGTGCCAGCCCGGAATGCTCAGCGGGAGCTGGTGACTGACCCACGTGGACCCCAAGTTTGGGTGCATATTTTCAACTATACGCGTGCCTGAAAACATGCATACAGTTCAAAACTAAGGTGGGATAAGAAGCAATGTGCTGCTTGCTCCACCAAGCAGTGGCCTATCTACAGGGATTGCAGTTGCACTTGTGTCCATGCCCTTGGGCTAGGGGGGCCCCGAAGACTCCCTTCGCCACACAGTTGTGATGCTGCGGCTCAAGCAAAACAGCTGAGATATTCTGATCATGGCCACTCAGCCCTCTAAGTGCTGCGGATAAGGTGGCGTGATTATATCATTGCACTGTCTGGTCTGCTTACGGAAGTGGTTTTCTGGAGCAGGCAGTGTGATGACATGACTTTGCTTGGTGTGGACTCAAGAGGAGTGTAGGGAGGAATGGGAGTATTTAATTATTTTTAAATAGGGATCCCTGTATACCCATCTTATTACTGGGAGTGTATATATAGCTACTTACCAACTGGGGGACTATGTACCTACCTTCATGGTCCCTTTATAGCTATCTACTTACTAGACGGCCATATGTACCTATCTACCAGGGGCCGTATGTGCCTACCTACAAATTGGAGAAACTCTAAACACCTACCTACTAGAGAGGGGCCTGTATATCTACCTACCTACTGGAGGTACCTACATATCTTACTATTAGAGGGGGCCCTGTATCTACCTACTGGAGCTTACCCATAAACCTTATTTTAGACCCTATATACAGAACTACTAGAGGGGACCTTGTATACATACCTACCTACTGGAGGCCCCTATATACGTACCTACTTAATGGGTGGTCTGCATAACAAAGTGGGGCCCCATGTCCCTACCGAGGGGAAGGGCCCTTATACCTTTTTTACGTTTGGTTTTGGTTTATATACTTTAAGGGGCCTTTCCCAAGTCTTCTGAGGATGTTTTACTTGCCTACTTACTGTTGTAGTGGTGGGGGGCTGTATACCTAACTACCTAATGGGGGAGCATATAGCTAACTACCTGTTGGGAGGCATATAGCTTCCTATATACCTACTTTTCTCATCAGTGGGGACCTTTATAACTACCTACTTAAGGGAGAGCTATGTACCTATTTGCCTAATTCAGAACTATCTGCCTATTTTTTGTGGGGGACTGGGTGTCTACCTACAATGTGGGGACATAAATTAAGACTGAAACTAAGTGCACAAATGGAAGCCGCATAACTGTCCGTGGCTACTTTTACCATTAGAGGCACAAGGGAGGGTCATCATTACTATTTGGGGCACCATGGTTAGGGATTTGTGCAGATAAAAGGAAAAGTAAAGGGGGTGTTAAAAGTAATCAAGATATTTTGGTGGATGCCGGGGACAATAGTAGCGGGAAGAAGCCCCATACTTTTTGGCCCCAATAAGAAAAAAAAGAACAGAGAACAACTCACATCAGAGAAGAGAATGACTCATTGGAGAAGTTTCCTGTGAGTCCCTGAATATCAGGAGTTAACATGCTTCTGTGTTGGATCAGTACTATAAAATTTACTATAAATACCCTACATGATGGTCAGATGGTAACAAAAGAACAGTTTTCCAACTAAATACCATACATTTTCTAACCACCACCCATAATTTTCAATATAAAGACTTATGGTGACATGTCGCAATACGCAAGCGCCGTTTTTTTTGGGTCATTTTGCGCAAAAACAAAACACTTTGACGCCATTTTCTCGATTAAAGGAACTGTCGAAACCCCAAAATGGGTGCTTATACCCAGGCCGACACATTGTAATGTGCCAAAAAAGGGCGCATTACATATGTGGGAATATACGCTGGTACTTCCATAACCAATGTGCCTTTTTTGGGGCACTTACATAATAATAATTTTTTATTTGTATAGCGCCAAACAAATTCCACAGCATTTACAATGTAGAGGGGATAATTACAGACAAAAGGACAGACATTACACAATAAAAGCTCTTATAATAACAAGTGGTGTCCCTGCCACAAAATTACAACAGAGGGTGGCCTGGGGAGACAAGGGGAGATGCAAAGTTTAAAAATGGCCCACCTTGTTTTTTAAATATGGGTGGTTTACAAAAAAATTTGGGGTGAACCCCCACCGACGTACATCTATATACAATAAGTCCCTTTGGAGTCCCTTGTGTAGGGGTGACAGAAGCGTGGTGTAAAAGGGTGTGGGTAGAAATTTAGGGTCTTGGAGGCCTCCCCTAAGAAAACTATTTCAGGACACCTAAAAACCATGGAGGCTAGGAGTCCTGAGGTACGTAGTAGGATGTCCCAAAGAATTGGGCAGCACGGGGAAAATTTTGAAGAGGGGCATGGGGGGGTTGGAGATTGGGTCTGTATTTTTGATGTCCGCAGCAGAGTGGGTAGGGGGGAAGACAGAGATGAGGGGGGAGAAAAGGGGGGTGCAAACTTTGGAGAGCTTTTGGGGCGAGTGTGAAAAGTTTAAAATTGTACCCGTCCCAAAAAGGCAACCACGCAGTGACTGACACGGGGGTAAGGCATCAGTATAGCGGCTGAAAGAAAGATGAATCTGCGCTGCTTTCAGGAAGATTGGGAAGGGGAGAGTTTACAGCAGGGGGCTCAAACTGCGCCCTCCACTATTGGGAAAAAAACAATTCCCATCAGTTATTAATTTTTAACAGTGGGCATGAGGGGGTTGTATTTCCCAACACTGGAGGCCCCAGTTTTTAACCCCGGTTCAGAGAGGGAGGCCAAAAAAGGGAGTTACATAGTCCAAAGGAAAAGAAAAAAACCACAAAGAGGTTTTGTTTTTTCCCCAGTAAAAAACGGACCCCTTCTGGAGATTTTTTTGAGGGGGCAGGTGACAGGAGCGGGCAAGGGATTGGATAAGGGGGTGAAAAACAGATCAGAGCTAGAAAACCCAAACAGCGGGCCTGTGGCCCACACACTGAGAAAAAAAGCAGATGGGGGTTGGTTAGAGATGGGGGAAAAAAAAAATTCAGTTTCGTGGGTTTTTTGTTTTAGATGGAAGAGGACATGATTCGAACAGGGACAGACATTACTGGTGTTTTGTAGCAGGGCAGGGGTGAGATCTCGGAAAGGTGTAAAAAATTTGGGGATCATTGGTGTAAAAGGGACTGGAAGCCTACCTACAAATCTACTGATGGTTTTTGGGGCCCAAAGGGGCTGTACAATTGGAAAAGGACTAGAACTGTCCCCGAGGAACCCCCAAAAAAAGAGGAGAGGGCCAAAAACCGATCCCTAAGGAACCCCCCAACACAAAGGGGGAAAAGGGGAAAATAAACCCGCAAATGAACATGGAAGAAAGCGGTAGAGGGTAGGAAAGAACCAAGAGAAGCAGGTCCCGGAGAAT
>JAODAL010081944.1:0-11740 GCA_025379985.1 Phyllomedusa bahiana
TTTTTTTCCAACTAAGAAGTGTTTGGGGATGATTATGACATTTTTAATACTTATGGGGTGTGCGGACGAATTAACACATCTACACGTGTAAAAAATACCTTTAAAAACTGCAGGGAGGGGTGTATGTTGTATATTATCACACTTGAAAAAAAAGCAAAATGATAATAATGTAAAACTATAAAACTTTCCTAAATAAATTCTGTAAACAAATGTCAGTTACCAAAATATATACTAAATGACAGTCACTGTGCAAAATAGCATAGTGCCACTTTGTGATCTGTGGGTCAAACAGGTTTAGGGGTCATGATGTGGAACAGGACAGGTATAATCAATGTCCAGTTCAACTAAAATGGTGGTTCAAAGACTCCTATTTCCGGCACTTTTTAAATCTGGGGGTCATGCAGGTTTGGGGTTTATGCTGTGGCCCAGGACAGGGATAGACTATGTCCAGTTCAACTAAAATGGTGGTTCAAAGACTCTTATTTCCGGCACTTTTTAATCTGTGGGTCAGACAGGTTTAATGGTCATTCTGCGGTACAGGACAGATATAGTCTATGTCCAGTTCAACTAAAATGGTGGTTGAAAGACTCCTTTTTCCGGCACTTTTTAAATCTGGGGGTCAGACAGGTTTAATGGTCATTCTGCGGTACAGGACAGATATAGTCAATGTCCAGTTCAACTAAAATGGTGGTTGCAAGACTCCTTTTTGCGGCACTTTTTAAATCTGGGGGTCATGCAGGTTTTGGGGCTCATGCTGCGTTCCAGGACTGGATATCAATGTCCAGTTCAAGTAAAATGATGGTTCAAATCATACTGCCTTCTGGCACTTTTTAATTTGTTGGGGATGCAGGTTTAAGGGTCATGCTGTGGTACAAGACAGGGAAAGTGAATGGTGTGTGACTTCTTTTTTTTCGTGGCTTTTATAACATAAGATGTAGCACGTATCCAGTTAACTGTTGTGGATGTTAATTCCAGCTTCTCCAGCCCTGTTTGGGTGTAATAATGAAGGTGTTGTTGCTCTCCCATAGACTTTAATGGTCATCGGCGATAATCTATTATCGACTATCGGAAATCGTCGATAATTGCCGATATCGACTATTGACCCGATGACGATAGTCAACGTAATCGCTCATCACTAAATATAATTAGTTCACTCAGTGCTCAGTCCCCTCAGTCTGTCCTTGGGATGACATCACTCCTGCTCACAGATAATCAGATAATAGACATGTTTCTGGTATGCAAGTCACCATAGAAACCTGTGTGCAGTCAAAGAGCTGCTAACCTGCCTGGATGACTAAAGTAAAATCTATTGACCAATGTATTTAGAAAATGTCTTCATTTAACAGCCCCCTTATGTTGCAAACTTACCTTTGTAGTGAGAAAACCCCTTTAGCCTCTTCCTTGCCGTGCCCTGGCTACTCTTCAACGGTATCCTATGTCATCCTGTCCATAAATACACAATAACACAAATATATACTTTTACATCTCCTTACAGTGTGAATAAAGCCTTATTATTTGTTCAGTCGTAAGGTAAGTAATGCAAGAGATATTTGATCACTGCTTATATCCATGAAACAGCTGGAGGGAATTAGGGAACTATTTACCACTGAAACTATTTACCACTGAATTGTGGACAGAAGAGGAGACAATAGTACAACATGGGCATACACTGTAAATATGGCGCAAATAAATGTCTTTGCACATGGGGACAAGACATAGTTATTTCTCATACAAATGGAAACTGAGTTTTATAAGGGGCACTGGCTTTGCCTGTATAAAAATAGACTTGAGGCCAAGAAATGTGCATGAAAGGAACAGTAAGACCTTCTATGGAATTTATGTCTGCACAAGATTAATGACTATGATACCTTGGCTCTGTCAGAACAGAAATTCATCTTGCTTTCTGCCTATATAAATATAATTTCTGGATCACATATGGGTCTGAGGACGAAATGTACATAGTGGCAGAATGTCAGCAAATCACGAAAAGTCATTACTTGGAGCTTTATTAGTCATTAGTCTGTCTCTCTAAGTAATTACTGCTGCGTTCTGTAGTGATATATCCAGGGGTGTCTTTATGTCGGGGTGTGGCATGGCTTGTCCTGGTACTTTATTTGTGCTGTCAGGGCACTGTTGGGTGCTCTTCAGGTTAATGCACACAGAACAAGTTTGCTGCCAATTTTCCGCATGGAATTGGGCGTGAAAAATTCACATTGGATAAAGCCAGGTCCACATGGCGTATTGCAGGATGCACAGGTACGCGCCACAATACGCGCTCGCTGCATTGTTGAAATACATCTGCCGCAGGTCAATTTCTATCACAGATTTATTGTGGATTGCAGCCCATTGAAGAACAATGGGGTAAAATCTGCATCAAAATCATCATGATCTGCTGCAGATTTTTCATTTGCAGATTTACCTGCGGATTTACTGCAGAAAATTTCCACAGCAAATTCATCCTGTACGCTTTCACCCTAAACAATACGTTCACATGCTGCAAACTCCACAGCATTTCTGAAAAGAAAATTGTGCTTCAAAGCCTGCACCAACAAGTGCACCAACTAAATAATATTAATAGCTATACAGCTGTATAAAATGTTTAGATCAAGTCTGATAACAATTTTGGGATCAGAAATGAAATATTTCTTTAGGGCAGATTTTTTCCTTGTCTTATGCGTTCCAAGGTCTTCATCAGTAGGGGAAAAATCTTCAACAATTATTCACATTTTTCATCACCCTTGGTTGAACTTGATAAACATATTTCTTTATTCAACCGTGCTATCACTGTAACTGTGTAAGTGCTAGATTTTCACCATCACTGCCTAAACTCTATTTGTCATGGTGGGAAACTGTCATCTATTCTCACTCCAGTCACTCAGTTATTTCAATAACCAACCATGTGACAAGGGCACCTAATTGTGGATGGAATGCATATAAGGCTATGTCTCCACGGCATAGCAAAACAATCGCATTATCGGCGATTTTAGAATCCTAAAACCGTCAATAATTCAATTGGTTAAGCAACCCATAGACAATAATAGAAAAAATTACCGTAGTCTACACAGGTTGTTTTTCTCTGCTCGTCTTCTGCCACCGCCATATTGTACAGCATGTTGTATAATACGCCGGCGCTTAGACTTTTTTCGCCGTCATTCCATACAATCAATTTTATGGGCCGATAGCAAAATAACGAGAACCGACTGCAGTTTTATGCAAAATGTGACAAAAACATTGTCGTGCATCGGACAAAAATCGGTCGACTTTCAAACGTTTTCGGCCGATGCAGTGAGGATAAATCATACAACTTTGTACATAAAACCAAAGAGTTTTATAATTTCATGTGACAGCCACATGTACCGAACATTAAAGTAAGAATCTTAAAACATATAAGAAGCAGTTAATTAATCTATCAAATGTTAATTTATCGGGCAACCAGATATCTTTTTTGCTTTGTTCAACACCGCCTGTCACCTAAGCTCATTAACCCCTTTACCCGCCAATGTACAATATATAAGTACATCCTATTGTTGGTAAGGTCCTATTTAGCAAGCTTACTCAGTAAGTCCAATACATAGGAGGTGGGTGCTAATTGCAGTTGACACCCATCGCGATAATTAGGGAATGGCTCCAGCTCCAATCCGTGATGTTGTTAATCATTTTGATGCTGAGGGAGATGGTACTGCACATCGTTACTCCTTTAGGTTGGTTGCTTTCCCAAGCAGGATATCATAACATCGGTATTTTGGTACAACCTTCTGCATTATTTAAATAATACAGAAGGGTGTACAAGCGATCAAGCCCTCTTGTGGTCAAGTAGCATAGTGGGACAAAATGTCAAAGTACATTTAAAAAAAAAAAAAGTTTTAAAATTATGAAAAAATAAAAATACTAAAAGTTCAAATCACCCAATTTTGCCATTTTAGGTTACACATAATTAGTATCTCTGTGACCGTAAAAGTCTGATCTATTAAAATACAAAATCACTTAACCCATATGCTGAACATCATAGAAGAAAAGAATTAAAAATGCCAAAATTGCAGGGTTATTTGGTCATTTCTAGTGTTGAGCGATTGCATTGGCTATCGAGAATCGAACGAAGTCCGAATAGCTCGGGCCGCAATCTGATAAGGTTTTTCGATAGTGCTCGACGATAATGAGCGATGATGACCATATAAAGTCTATGGAGAGCAACAACAACCGTTCATTTATACACCCAAAACAAGCTGGAGAAGCTGAAATTTAACATCCATCATACAGTCAAATGGATACGTGCTACATCTTAGTAACACACTTAGTTATAAAAGTCACAGAAAAAAAGTCACAGCAGTACACCATTCACGTATCCCTTCATAGTACCACAGGCCTGACCCTTAAACCTTCATCACCCACAAATTTGGAAAAGTGCCAGAAGGCAGTAAGATTTGAACCATCATCTTACTTGAACTGGACGTTGAAATATCCCAGTCCTGGCCACAGCATTAGCCCCAAACCTGCAGGACCCCCACTTTAAAAAGTGCCTGAAAAAGGAGTCTACTCAACACCATTTGAGTTTCACCTGGACATTGAACTTACCAGTCCTGGGCTACAGCATTAGTCCCCAAACCTGCATGACCCCCACATTTAAAAAGTTGCGCGTGAAAAAGGATTCTTATCAACCACCATTTTATTTTCACTGGACATTGACTATATCTGTCCTGGCCACAGCATGAGCCCCCAAACCTGCATGACCCCGAACATTTAAAAAGTGCCGGAAAAAGTATTCTTTCAACCACCATTTTAGTTTCACTGGACATTGACTATACTGTCCCTGGGCCACAGCATGACCCAGGGCCGGAGTTTACAGTGGGTGCGTGAGAGCCCATCTGGCGTCCGTCATCTATTAACACTCATGTATAAAATGCCCAGATGACGCAAGCAACAGAAAACTGACCGTGCTGAAGCTATAGTGCGGAAGTCGTAAGTGTGAGACTCCAGCCTTCCACAAGTACACATACACTAAACCTGGGTATGCGCTTGTTCCTCCGTATGATTGTGACCAATTGAACGTCACTTGGAAATACTGTGGTTACGCTCCTGTTACACCCAGGTGCCCTTTATCTGGCATTCATTTTTCTCATTTTACTCACATGCTTAGGAAATGGTCTCTGTACTTTGTTCTCTGTCCCCCTGCACCATACTCCATGCCTCTGAATAAACCAACATCGTGGTCAAGTTTTCCCCTTACCTCCCGTAGTTACAATCAGAGAATTTTTTTTAAAGCTATTATGTACATGCCAAGTTTTTTAGTACTTTAATCTAGAAAACACATTTTTAAAAAAAGGATGTAATCCCACCATTAGTCTTTTGATTTCTCTTTTTTCATTGTATAATGTGTTTTCTCAATAAAGGGATTGATACTATGTATGAACGCTCTTGCAAATAACAAGATCATTTTGCAATATGTGACCATTAACAGTGTCCTACCTATTCCTGGATTCTGACAGCACCATCACCCTGAGCCACCTTGACATTGTGAAGAACAAATGTCTGTTAGAAACAACAATTTTTAAGAATAGGACCTTAAGTAAAAAAGTCTGCATGACACAGCAAAATGCCCCCAAAAATTCAGAAGCCATGACCCTTGAGGCCACTTTGGTACAACTGTGAAGAACAAATGTCCTGTTGAAACACAATTTTAATAATAAGGACCCGTATATCGCTTGCATGTCACCGCAAAATGCCCCCACAAATTCAAACCATGACCCTAGAGCCACGTTGGACAAATAGGTGAAGAACACATTTCTGTAGAAACAACATTTTTTAGAATAGGACCTCTAGTATAGCGCAGCATGTCAACAGCAAAATGCCGCCCGAAAAATTCAAAGCACAACCATGATGCCCACTTGTGACAATTGGAATGAACAATGACGTTCGAAACAACGATTTTTTAGAAAAGAACCTGTAGTATAGCCTGCCTGTCACAGCAAAATGCCCCCAAAAATTCAAAGCATTACCCATACCACTTGGTACAATTGTGAAGAACAAATGTCTGTTAGAAACAACATTTTTTATATAATATGACCTGTAGTAATGCAGCATTTCAAAGCAGGCATGGACCCAAAAAAGTTATAAAAATGACTTCCACATCCACTGTTAAAATTGTGAGGGAAAAACCACTTAGAGCCACATTTCTGTTCCAAAGACCATTGATTATCTGCTGTATCACACAGCTCAAGACCCCAAAAAGATTATAAATAATACTTCTCATCCACTATACAAAATTGTGAGGGAGAAATGGCACTTAGAGCCACAATTTCTGTTCCAAAGGACGCGATACGATATAGCTGTATCTCCACAGAAAACATGACCTCAAAACTATTGACATGCTAAAACTTCTTTAAGAAAATAAAGTGAGTAAATGGAATAACGGTGTTGTCATGAAACCTTGCTGTCTTTTACCGTCTCCTCACAACACAGCAAACCAGCAAATGAACTGATGGGAAACAGATAATAAAATTGCAGTACAAGAAATAGTCATTTTAAAAAAAAGTTTTTCAGAGGACCATTTTCTGTTGAAAAGGAATGTGAAGTAACTCGCAACTAACATCGGTGACCTCGCAATTGGGGCCACAACAACATCAGACTGATCCATGCCTGATTCCATCTTGTAGAAAGTCAAACGGATCCACAATATCTGTGTGGAAAGCCGAATGCGTTTTGCCTGAAATGACTCCTCCAGCGTGCTGAAGGTCGCATCAGATATGACGCAGGCTGCTGGAGCATGACAACACCTCTATGGCGTGATGACCAGCACTTGCCATCGTCCATTTGGGTACCCCGAAGTTCTATTGTGACCGGAACACATGCAAAAACATTCGGTGTTTGAGACTCAGATAGCGTGCACCATGATCTAAGCTGATCTCTGTGTGTTTGGAAAGTTGCCCGAGCATTGCTGCGTTGGTGAGGTGGAAAACAAAGAATGCCAGAGGTCACCCATAGGCTTCTGCCACCCTTGCCTGCTGCGCCCGCTCTACGCCTACTTGGCACTCTACTGCTGTCACATCGCTGATGTTGTTACCACCGTGACATATGGGAACGGGAAGCAATCAACAGATGTCTCCAGTTGATCAATCAGCAAGTTCTCCATAATCCCCTGCATTTTACTTCAATTTGTATGGTGGAAGGAGAAGTGCAGAGTTTGTTTTGTACCAGTGGAACCCGGAGGGGGGGGCCACCCTTTAACCTGTTGTATCCGTTTAGATGGCCTTACAGCGAGGATCATTTTGGAGGAAATGGATCATCCAAGCCCACTACATGTGATAGATGGAGCCTGATTTCCCAAGCCTCAGTGTTAGGGTCACTAGCAAACTTATCTTCCCACATCTTCCTCCCTCCGCCTCAAAATTCGCAGGCAAACCTCTGTCCCACGGCATGGACGTCGGTAACCTCGTGTCTATGGAATTCCTCCTCCTCCTCCTCCTCCGCAGCCCCGCACAGCTACAACATAGCCCTGACTTGCCAGAGATGGATAGTACCCGTGAGAGCTGATGCGCGCCACCTTGCACAACTCAGGGAACCCCGAACCACGCTAATGAAGACCGCTGTAAATTTTGAAACTGTCGGGCCTGTGATTTGACGGAGGAGAAAGGCTCCGTGACCGCATCTGTGTCCGTCTCTCCATCCGTCGCTGGCGGGACCTGTTGGTTCAGAGGTCCAACGATCGTCCATGAACTCAATCAACCACAATGCTCATGCTGACAGCAAGGTCATAGTACCGCACTGACCATTTTGGTGGCTTCTTCAAAACTGGCAAGGATGGTGCAGAGCTCTTATCACCTTCTCCACTCTCGGTGTTTCAAACACCCCGGAGGTCCGTACCGCATCATTGTCAGGCCATGGTGTCACTTCGTACCTGCGTAATAGGCATTTGCGCTGCTGCCCCAATCGCTAGAGCAAGTGTGTAGGGTGTAATTCCAGCGTTTTGCCACGTCAACAATGATGACGGTGAGCGGGATGCCGATCGAGACGCTGCAACCGCAGCCAGGCGGGACGAAAGCAGGGTGCGAAACGGCTGAAAGTCGAACTCAGACCTCGAGCCTTCTTCAGCAGTGCAGTCCAGACCCGGGAGCCTTATAGAAAAATCTATGGACTACAAGGAGACATGACATTTGCCAGGACAAGGATGTGCTTCCATCCTCCTACCGATCTTAAGGGCGGCCAGAGAAATTCGCCCGTTATCGCACACCCCCCCCACCTTTATAGCTGGCAAAGGGTTCTTGTCACACGAGCCACGCTCGTCCCTCTACGTTGCTTAATAGTGCCATCCACATGCTCTTAACAGAGTGAGGACGGTCATCCAAGTTAAGAGGTTGGCTTATGGGGTGCATATTAAATTTCAACACACTGGTGTCTCTGGCACTTGAAGCCACCAGGAGGGACCTTGGGGGGAAAGAGCCCTGTAACCAATCCCAGGCTGGATATTGAATGCGCGTGCGCCGAGCCTGAGATCCACCGAAACCCCCAAGACCAAACCACCAGCTCACCCAGTGAGCTGTCAACAGAGATATAGCGTGCCTGGCCGTGGCTTACTAGTCCATTGAGTACTGTGGTCATATGGACTTTTCCGGACACAGATGCAGACACGCTCTTGGAAATTATAGATGACTACATGCTGGCCAGGGCAGGGACAGGCATTTTTCTCTGGCAAAGAAATGCCTGCTCGTCATCCTGGAATTGGGGGCAGCGAGGGCCATTGACGGGGCGGAACCCATCTGAGACCACCAGACTGAGAAAGGCACCTTTCCAAGGCCAAAAGCCTGGCAAATCGCCGACATTCCAGGCTTTTGGCGTTGGGATGGTTTGGTTATAGTGTTTCTTCTGCTCCCAAACCTGGAAGCAAAGAAGGCTGGCTGCTAGACCTTGGCCGCTGTACGGGCGTGCGGACGTAAACTGGCTGAAGGAGAAGGGAGATGGGTTTCTGGTGGTGCTAGGGGGTACTCGGCCTACGGGTGAGGCTGGAAGCGGGTAGGCTGATCCCTGAGATCAAGACTCATGAGAGACATGGGCAGCTTGAAGTGGAAACGCTTGGTGTGGCGTAGGAGGCGGAGAAAGAGGGTGTCCAGTGGTTGGAGGCGCTCGGCGTCGGTCTGGCCTTTTTTGGCCAAGTGTTCCCTCCAATTTCAACTCAAGCTTTCGCTGCATGTAACTAGACATGTTGTGTGAGGTGTTATCCACTTAAGGTTCTTGCCTCTACTTATGCGGTTTACGGCAAAGGCCGCAGTATTCATCGCTGGTGAATCAGAGGCTTGCTCAAGAAGAATGCCCAGCTTGAGAGGTCCTGGACCTTTTGATGCGATAAGCGAGAGCGTTGTTAGCGCTGACCGAGGGCTGACGGAATCATATAAGCGGACGTTCTGCACCGCCCTTTCCCTTTTGATGGCGGACCATTATTGCACACAACCCCGCCAATCTTCTTCCTCCATGACCCACCTAGATTAAGCGCCGCAATGCAAATTCTGCGGAAAAGACCAGATGGATCCGCATGTCGTCATCATCATCAATCATCAACACAGGTGACTTAGTCGTCCTGACTTTCTGCATCCAGAAGCGGCGGGCTACCAAGCAAGGGGGCACTGCAAGGCGTAGCGACCCGGGGTCCTCCGATTTTTGCCGATTGACCAGGCTTCCTTCACCACCTCTGATGGCATCGTAACAGGGCGTCAGAGCAGACTAAAGTCATTCCCTCTAGATCTTTTAAACATGCCTCTGACCCAACCACATTTTTGTCATCAAGAGGTCTTCCAGACAATGGATTAACCACAGTGGAGGGTACAAGAGTGACATTTGGGGGGGACTGGCTTCAATTTGGACGGATGCAGAGCATGATGTCTGATGAGAACGAATTTGGGGCGTGACTGCGTGATGACGGGAGGTAAGACTGCTAGAGGCAGGTTGCATTAACCACTGAAGGACAGATTGGCGCCGAAGTTTCTTTACTTAGATTCACAGGGCCCTGACCCAGCGATGACAGGCCTGACGGTCCTGCAACTGACGAGCCGCTGGCATGCGTGTTGTCGCCAGCACTGGAAGTAGCTCCTTCTCTCGTACCTCTACCTCCATGTGCTACCCCCCTCTTTGCTCGCTTACCACCTGCATTTCGCTCCATGTTCAGAAATATAAAAATTTGAGAAGGTATGGAATAGTTTTGGAAAGTCTCTTATTAAAAGACGGCTAATCCCAGCTATTCTCAAATCCCTCTAATCAAAACAAAATTGCTGGATTCAAATTTAACTGCAAGATGTCTATCAACAAATCTGGACTGGGCAAAAGTCCAAAAAACACGTATCTTTTATGTTTTGGTATAATAAACGTATTTTTTGCACCTTTCAATTCACCTGTGGTGAATATAGAATTGCTGTTTAAAGATTTACGTAGATTGCTGCGTCAATGAACAATGCTGGGTGTGCAAAAGTCAAAAAACACGTAACTGTTATGTTTTGGTATAATAAACGATATTTTTTGCACCTTTCAATTCACCTGTTGAATAAGAAACTGCGTTTTAAATTTTCGTAGAGCTGCGTCAAGAACAATGCGGGATCAAAAGTCAAAAAACACGTAACTGTTAAGTTTTGATAAATAAACTTTTTTTTTGCACCTTTCAAATTTACCTGGGGTGAATATAGAATTTCGTTTTAAGATTTACGTAGATGCTCGTCAATGAAAAATGCGGTGGCAAAAGTCAAAAAACGCGTAAATGTTAATTTTGATATAATAAAGTTTTTTTTGCACCTTTTTAATTCACCTGTGGGGAAATAGAATTGCTGTTTAAGATTTACTAATGCTCTAATGAACAATGCTGGGTCCCAAAAGTCCCCAAAAAAAACGTAAAAGTTATTTTTTGATAAAATAAACGGTATTTTTTGCACCTTTTAATTTACCTGGTAATAAAAATTGCTGTTTAAAAAATTTTTGTAGAGCTGCTTCAAAACAATGCTTTTCCAAAAGCAAAAAAAAACAACTGTTAAAGTTTTTGGGAAATAAAAAAGGGATTTTTTTGCACCTTTCTTTCACCGGGGTTTAATAAAGAATTGCTGTTTTAAGATTTTTCGTAGATCCGCGTCAAGAAAAATGCTGGGGGCGCAAAGTCAAAAAACAGTAACTGTTTGTTTTGGATAATAAACGATATTTTTTTTCACCTTTCAATTCACCTGGTAAATAAGAATTTGCGTTTTAAGATTTTTCGTAATGCTGCATCAATGAACAATGCGGGGTTTCAAAAGGGCAAAAAACCTAACTGTTTTTGTTTTTTTTATAATAAACGGTATTTTTGCACCTTTCAATTTCCCGTGGGGAAATAATTTCGTTTTAAGATTTCGTAAAGCGCGTCAATGAAAAATGCTGGGTCGCAAAAGTCAAAAAAAACGTAACTTGGGTGTTTTCGACGATACAAAAATATTTTTTTACAACAAACAACCTGTGCTGCTACAAGAGGGTGTTTAATTTAAAAGCAAGTGGATATAACAACAGTCACAGGGAAAGGGGAAAATTTAAAAGAACACCTATCTAAATGTATACTGATAAAAAAGTGGATTTTTTTCAGCTAACAAAAAACCTGCAGTTACAAAAAATGATTTAAAAAAATAAAGTTCAGGCGCCCAAAACCCGAAATATTTCAATAGCAAACGTAAAAAAAAAGAATTCCACTACAATGTCTACACTAAGTCTTGGTAACTTTATCCAGTGTTCTCTGTAAAAGCTTGTC
>JAODAL010081945.1:0-11740 GCA_025379985.1 Phyllomedusa bahiana
TCTCCTCTTTTTGTAAAAGGTGTCATGTGCACCCGGCCTCTCTGATGTTTATTTTTCGGGGCTTTCCCCTTAAATAGAGCGATATTGGATTTTTATTTTTCCCAAATTTGACCCAGGAAATTTTTTAAAAATTACAGTGGAGATGAATCCGTTGGTTTGTTTTTTGGGATATGTAGGAGATTTAAACGGTTTCAGGGGCCCTGAGAAATGCAAATCTAGACTTTTTTTTTAGGGGCGGGGGAAATTAATAGCGAAAAAGTGCTGGATGCAAAACCCCGTAGAAACAGGATTTTGGGTTAATAAAGTAAAACTGGTGATACTCTGGAGAGAGGGGTGGATTAAAAAGAGGGGAAACCCAAAAACTTAAGTATAAAAAAAATAGGGGCTAATGGCTGGAAAATTTCTGGTCTTGCTGCCCCGAACTTAGTTAGGCATAGGGTGTTGGAAATCCCCGGTTTGTAGGGGTTTTCCGGGGGACTGGGGTTAGGGCGTTGTGTGGATGGAGGGCCTTTCGAGAGCCTGGTAAAATTTTTTTATTGTGACAAGAACTAATTTTTATTTTTTTTTGCTTGTATGTGATTGAAATGGATTTTTAAATGCTCTGTTTTGGGGAGATGGATTTGGGAGGGGGGGAAAAAAGTTAAATTTTTGGTCTTAAAATTTGCCCTTTATACTGTATTCTGTTTGTACTATTTATATTGACCAAAAAATGTTTAGGGTTTTTAAAAAAAAAAAAAAAAAATAAAAAAGGGTTTTAAAAAACACATAAGTTTGGGGGCTTTTGTTTTTTTTTCCCTATCCTTTGCCTTTTAATTGTTTGAAAACTTTTACAGATGTTTTAAATCCCAAAAAAAGGGGAAATTTATTTAAAAAAACAGACTTACAGTCCAGGGTGGAAAAAAAAAAATTTTTTCCCAGTAGGAGCCCAATTTACAAGCCCCGGGTGATCCAGGGAGAAATTGCAAAGGTACAGTTTTTAAAACAATTGTTTCCACGTCCCTATTTATCCACAATTTAATTTGAAAACTGCCTAGAAAAAACTGCACATTTGTAAGAACCAGTTCACACCAGTATGCAGAAAAACCATCATACAAGGGGAGATTACTCAATGCAAAAATAACCACTCACACGCCTATTATCAGCTGTAAATATTTTCCACAGGTTTAATTGTGCAAGATTTGTTTTTTTTGTTGGGTTTTTGCTAAATCGTTGTACAGTGCTTGGGGTGTATTTATTTATTAGGAAAAATGTGCAGTAAAGGGGAAAAAAAGTTTCAGTTTTTACAAGGGGAAAAAAAATTTAAATTTTCTAGTTAAAAAAAAAGAATGTGGAAAAAAAACGGAAAAAAAAAATTTTGAGTCCCCATGAAAAGGGGTTAAAACTTTCCAATATGCTTCATCTGAGCAGAGCATTCTGCCCTTTTCATTCCCCTGCTAGACTATTAACAAATTTGCATGGCGCATAAAAATACTGCGAGGCTGCTATTTTTTGTTTTTTATTTATCCCAATTTTGTGTTCTTTCTATAGGGAAAGGCCCCTTTGCGTTCCTAAATGGGCAAGGCTTAGTTGCAATTAAAACAAAAATTTAAAGCAAAAGTTTTTTTCTTTTTTTTAAGGAAAAAATTTCTGGGTTTCTCCCCCCCTTTTTTTTTATTTTTTTAAAAGAAGACCCATTAGCTCTCAGGACAGTTGTTTTTAAGCATTTTTTTTATTTTTTATTTTAAACTGCCTTTTTTTTTTTTTTTTCTTGTTTAAAACAAATATGATTTAAATCATATCAAAATGGGATTTCCCTTCCCCTTGTCATCACAATGTGTTTGGGTTTTTAATTGTTTGGCTGGTGTATTTTGCCTTAAAAACTGGACCATTGGGCACGTGGCACGTTTTATGTCCGATGAAGCAGAATGTGCTGTGTGAAAAAAAAAAAAAAAAAACAGCTGTTACTTTTACATATGTAATTTTACAGTGGAGGTAAAGTAGCAAAAAAAAATAAAAAGAATTGAATGCATTTTTTAAATAAATTGCCTTTATTACTTGAAATACCCTAGTTTTTCAGATCCTCCAAAGTACATCTTCCATTTTTCACACACTATGAAGGGGCTGGAAAAAAATCCCTTGCGAGTTTAAAAAAAAAAAAAAAAAAAGTTTCTTTGGAGTCACTACTTCTACTTCTGTCACTACTTCTGCAAAACCTATCAATTTCAGGTCCTGAGTTTTTCTGCATCCTGTTTGGCACGTACATTGGGCTCAACATTGATGGCAAGGCAAGTTTGCAAAGACTCAAAGCACTCCTGCTTCTGTAATTTACACAGTTTAATGGGGTGCCACCCGTCAGTAGTTAGAATATGCATCGAACATGAGAGATCAATCAACTTGTTAAAGAGTTCTTGTTTCTGTTTCTTCAGCTCCTTTACAGACCTGGGTGCCTTTTTGTTAAACTTTCTTCTGTGTCTGCTTAAAGTGTGGGACAAATAGAAGAAAATATGATTGAGGGATTAGACTTTACAGAGTTTTTTGATTACCATGGAGACACAATTTATGAACAGGAGCTTTGGAAACAACAATAGGAGCATTTTAATTAAAGGGGATATATCGCTTCTCTAGTTCGGTGATTCATATGCTCTCAGCTTCTTTAACTTAAAAAATGAGGGGCGTTTCTTCCCCTCCAGCTGGGTGACATCATCCCTTTTTATGTTCATGCTGGCCCCGAAACTCCCCCCCTCCACCCCTCTCGAGTCCAATGTCACTGTCTTCCCCATCAGTCTTATTTTGAAGAGCTGTATACATACCCCAGGCTGCATTCAGTCTAGATGAGCACTGATCCCTTCTTACAGTTTGGAGATTTGTTACAGTTGAATCCCGCTTTCTATGAACGGGAATATTCCCTTCTATACAGGAGAGGCAGGGTCGAACAAATTTTGGTTTCCCGATTGTAGAAGCAGGTGCAGTGTTATTTTGTTTCTTCTGGTGTGCAGAGTAAAAAAGGCCGGTCCCCTTTTTTTGAGTGAGAGGGCAGGAATGCAGCTTGTGAACGCCGAACGTGGGCCGACGAATGTAAAGGGAGCTCTAGTAGTGGATGCAAGGGGGAGGGATCCGACCAGAAATGGATATCGTGAAAAAACAGAAACGAAGAAAAAGAAAACTGTGAATACAAGAAGTTTGCTAACGACACCAAATTGAAAAGTTCTTGTTTTCACTGTCCCCTTTTTTGAAGAACCATTTAATGAAATGATCAACCCCTTAAAAAAATGTTTTTCAATTTTGCTTAATTTTTTTTTTTTTAGGCATAAAGCCAAAAATTTTGGGGTGAACATCAAATAGGAATTTTTCCAAAGTGGGAGTACTAGTATTTCTTTCCTGACTTTTGAAAGGTGCCGTTATGGTCCTGGGGGTTTCCCTTTTAAAAGGGTTTGGGTTTTAAAAAAAAATTTCTGCACCTTTGTTTTAAAAGACCTTGTAATATTTTTCCCCCCACCTGTAGAGGTAAAGACATGAAGGCCGGGCATAGAGTGGTGTAAAGAAATGTCAACCATGCCTAATGTGATTAACCTGGCATGTTTTTGCACTGTTTTCAACACATCCTAATTAATGTTAACTATGAAAGTGTTCTGCATAAGGTTTGTACACTTACAGAAAGACAATCTAGGTGCCTTACACTGTACCTCTGCCCAGGACAATTTAACCCCAAATTTTTTCTTTTTCTTTAAATTTCAAAATTCCTTACCCCTCTTAATCAATACCAAAAAAATAAATAAACAAATAAAAACAACGTAATTTTCTAAATTGTTAATTTTTTAAAACAAATTAAAAAGGGTTTATGTTAGATTATTTGGGAAGGTTTTTTACAAGTACTTTTGGGGGCACAAATGGGGGACAAATTTAATGGTTTTGGTTATTCATTTATTTTTTTTAGGTTCATGGTAATTTTTTATTCCCGAGAAACCAAAAATCAACAAAGCCAAAGTTTCATGGCGTTTGTGGTAACTTTTCTAAAAATTTTGCCGGGGCACATGAAATGTGCAGGGGCAAAGAGCATGGGGGAAAGAAGGAAACCCCCAAATGACAAAGTAAGACATGCAGCCAATCAGCAGCCAGCAGCTCCGTGATGTCACAGCCCTTAAAAGGGCAGCCTTTTACCTTCTCCCCTTTGTCCTGTCTCCCCTGTGAAGAAGCTTTTTCTCTGTGACACTGATTACACTCTGTAAAAATACTTCCGATTTTCAAAATACTGGGGTAATTACCTTCAAAAGTGTGTGTTTTTGTGCACACCTGTTCTTGAACCACATTTTTTTTTATTTTTGGGGTTTGCAATCTGTAGCCAAGAGTTATTTATCCCCCTTTTTGTGGGTATTTATGTCAAATCCAGTGTGTGTGTTTTTTTGCCTCACATGCCTGAAACCCATCAAGTTCAATTGTAGGGATTTGCAATCTGTGGCCCAAAAGTTAAATTTTTCCCCTTTAGGGGGGAATTTTGCAAATCCACTGTGGGTATTCTTCCTACACAATCCAAATCCAGCCATTTTTAGTTGTTGCAAAATTGCTATCTGTGGCAAACATTAATTTTTTACTTTTGTGGGATTTTTAAAAAGCGATGTATGTAGAACCCCCCCAAAAAGAGTGAAGAGGGTGTCGTCGGTAATTTTGCATTGACGTCACTGATCATTTTGCCCTTCCTTTGATCCTTCATTGTCTGCTTTCCCAAACGGTCAAAAATCCCCCAATATTTCTAAAACCAAAAAAAAAAACACGAGTTAATCCAAAAAAAAAGATGACAAGTAAATGCAATATTCATGTCTTCTGTGTTTTGTAACTCCTGTTTTGGCTCCCTAATATCAGAGTTACGAAGAAAACAAAGGCCCCATGTATATGGCCCTTACGGCTTTCCGAACCCACAATCGGTTTGTTTGTTTTTTTTTCATTCCTTTAAATTTTAAAAAGGGGGAAAAGACCAAATATAGGGGAAGTCATAGAGTGGTGGGGGGTGGAAACAGAAATTAGGAAATACAGGGGGTAAATTGAGAGGTGGTCAGTTGGCGCGAGGTAGGCCATGACCAGGGACAAAGGGCCCCTGAAGAGGGGGGGGGGGGCAATCCCATTCCCGGGTAATGATGGGGTGATAAAAAGGAGCGTTGGCAGCAGATGTGTGGCATCGGGGGTGGCAGCATCAGAATAATGGGGGCGGGGAGCCAGAAGAATTGGGGTCTGCTCCAGGTGCTGGCTTGTGAGTCCCTTTTCCTGGGGGGGTGAAAAAAGCTGCTCATAAACGACCCCAGACTAGGTTGCTTGTGGAGTGTATGCCCTAAAACCCCCCCCTGCCCACCCAGACCCAGGCAGTGGTACGTGAACGTGAGAAACACTCCAGACGCAAGAGGAGGAAATGGGGCAGATATACTTTATATGTCAAGGGCGGCCTTTTACGGTTCCGAAGCCCGTCCCTTGGGATAATTTGGGATCCAATCTGGCCTTTGAAATGCCACCCAAAACCCCTTCCCCCGCCTCCCCTGAAAAAGTTCCTGAATCTCCCCATTCCCCCCACTTAAAAAAGGGGGGGGATGCAGTACCACCAACTTGGACAGGAGTACGGCAGCTTTGTATTTTGGGGGTTGGGGGTATGCTTTTTGGAAAATCGTCTCGGTGAATGCTGGGCCGGGTTGGGAGGAGGGGCTCGGGAAAGGTAGTGAGGTAAGCGATGTCTTTTTGGCAAGGTGGTGGACCCTTGACTGCCTGAAATGGGAGGTGTCCCATGGGTGTGTGCAGCAGGTGGACTCAAAAAAAAAGAGATAATAATAGAAATAGAAAACCGTCCCCAAAGATAAAAAGAAAAATTCCAAAACAATAATCTTTAATAATATGATTAAATAATTATTTTTTATACATAAAATGGCCCCACATATGCCACTATACAAATAGCAACGGTTATGTATAAAGTCCCCTGTATATCAGTCCCTAATCAAAAGAAAGGGGAAATGTTAGTAACCAGAAAAAACCCTTGTCCAAATCTTTGAGGGGAAGTGCCCCTATGGGGGAGGAAAAAAAGGGTCAAAAAGGGTCAAAAATCACGGTTCTGAAGACCTTGTAAAGTGACCGTTGCCATTGGCCCGTATTACCATATAAAAAAAAAAGCACTATCGCTATACTTACTAGCCCTTCAGATAGGCATAAATTAAACAGTAAAAATCATCTCTTATACAGTGTAAATTTTTTCCCCCGTAACCATATTGGGGAACGGTGGGACTTAGTCGTGTTTTTATGTTTGTTACTGTAAATTTAGTTGTTGGGGTGAGTGGGAAGGTGGGGCCCCCTTTTTCGGGGGAGTGTCTATTGGATAGGATAGTATGTATACGATGTGCTTTTTCTATTATTATGGTTATATGGCCCAAGGGAAAAGGAGTTATTGTGAAAGGTCTTCAAAAACCGGGGTTTTGACCACTTTTTTTGCCATATTTTCCTCCCTTTTGGGGGGCATTCCCCCTGAAATGGGTATTTGGTAAATGTTTTTTGCTGTGATTAGCTAACATTGCCCCACTTGCTTTTGTTTGGGAAAGTTAAAAGGGTATTTAAAATTTTTAAGTTGCATATTTGTATAGGCTTATGTTGACCTTTTTTTATGTAAAGGATAATTTTTTTTAATGCTATCATTAAAAATATTATTTTGGGAATTTTTTTTCTTTTGACTGTGGACGGTTTTTCTATATTTTTTATTTTTCTTTTTTTTGTGAGTTGTTCTAAAAATTGATATGGTGGTTTTCCCTCTCGGGACATTAAAAGAGACAAGGGAAGCTGAAGAAAAAAAAGTTTTTGGATAGTGAATTTTTCCCGAAGACTATGATATAAAAGTATATTTAAAGAATTGTTGATAGCTTAAAAGATAAATTAGATTTGGGGTGGGGATCAGTTTTGGGGAGAGCTTATTAGGCCAAATCATTCCTAGAGGATTAGGGGGAATATTTTCCCAGTTGCTAGATGTGTTCGGGCATTTTTTGCAAAATGGGAAAAAGGAGCTGCAGAGGCCCATCCTTTTGATGAGTTTTTATTAGGGAAAAAAAACTCCATTTAGAAATTTAACAAAAATGCAGGAAAAAATTATCAAACACTCAAATTTAAAACCGCCCCCGTTTTTGGTAGGCGTAAACAAATACTTTCGAGAATATAAAAAATATCAAAGGTTCTGAAAAAATAGAAAACAAAAATAAAAAAGCCCTACGGAATTTAAAGTTAAAAAGGTTTTCCCTTTTTTGTATATAGAATAAGATAAAGGGGGAGATAATATTTTTTTCAGATTTGAGTTTCGATATGATTGGGTATAAAAAAATCAAGGAGGGGAAAAAAAAGGGGAGGGAAGTGGAATAACCAAAAGGGTTTATTATGGTGCCCCCTTTCCCCCTTGGTACTTTTTTAAGGGAAAAACAGAGAGGAAGCCCCTGAGAGACGGAGAAAAAAAGAAATAAATGCCCCCTTGTCGTTATCAATCTTTAAATGATCATTACAGATTTGGGAAATTTGTGTTGGAAAAAAGGTCTCAATTTTTTGTTCCATCTTTGGGGTTAGTCTTTGTTTGGGGGAAAAGGGTATTATTTTTTTAGACTTTTTCAAGTGGCATAAATTTTTTAGAATCGGGTTTAGAGGAAGAGCTTTGGGGTTTTGATTTTGGATTTCCCCTGTTTTAATTTTGCGATTTATCTGAAATGGAGCGGGCTTACAAGTAAACCAAAGAGTATCGTATTACTATACAAAGCCCCAGGATTGAATTTTTTTTAAAAATTGTCAGTGGATTGGAGAAATTGGGATGTGGGAAATTTTAAACATAACTTGGTTTTCCCCAAAATTTAAAGGGACTTGAGTTTGGAAAAAATGATGACAGAATTATTGAAAGCCATTGGAAAAGGGGGCGGGTAGTAGTGTTGGATCATTCTAAGTTTTAGCATATGTAGAATTTTAAAGGACGTCTGCTATTTTATTTACATGTGATCCTACCCTTCCCTTTTGTGGGGGGTAGAAGAAATTTTGATACAGGCCCCTTTACAAGGGGTTTATCTAGCTAATAGTAAATTTTTTGATACCTAAAATCCTTTATCCCCTTTTTTTTAGCCAAAGAAATAAGGGGATGACCCCCTTAAAAGGACGCCCCCAATAGTGCAGGGGTGGATTTTGTCTCAGAATGTCAGCATTTAATTGATAACATCCCGAAAAATTGTGTAGCTTTTTCCCTCATTCTCAAGGCACTCCCATTTTTTGGAAGAAAGGACGGATGCAGTGAGGAAACTAAAACTGCCCCCATTGATGAGAGGTTCTATGAGCTCCCCCCCTTTGGGGTGCGGTGTGAGTATTTTTATTGGGGTATCTTTAGAGGGATAAACAATTGCTCAGGTTGTTTCGTTTGAAAAAAATTTTTTTATTTTTTAAGGTAAGATCTTCACCCGTCAGGGGTAGTATGGGGGGCCCCTGTGCTCCCCCGTCGCAAATTTATTCCTGGTGGTGGGGGTACCCTTTTGTTTAGTGACAAGACTACCCCTAAAAAATACCCGTTTTGGGGGGTATATTGATGATATCCTAATTTTGTGGAAGGGGACAGAGGCGTTTGGCTTTTTTGAAAGTTCAATATTAAAAATGTTGGAGAATTACTTAACTATTGAGACGTGTGCCTTCTTTTTTTGGGTTTTATACATTAAAAATAAAATTGCAAACTAATAAAAACCTTTCGGAAACCAAAGGATATAGTTCCCCCCGGGGGGAGGTTACCCTCTGACCCCTTAAAAAAGGGGGATACCCAAAAGGGGAGTTTTCCCAGTTGGGGAAATGCTCCGGAAGGAGAAATTTGTTTAACAAGGGCCTTAAAAAACGGTTTGTGGATCGGGGGATCCCCAAAAAAATCATTGAAGGCATTTGTCAGGCATTGAAAGTGATAGACGAGTGTCAATGGTGTGGAAGAACGCAATTCCCCCCAAATCAAACTATGCGGTCTGGAAACTTTGATCGGGCCCGAATTCGAGGACTGTATTTTAGTATGGGTTCTTGAGGTCAGATCAGGATTTAAAAATGTCCTCCCGGTTTTCCTCAGATTACATTCGGAAAAGGAAAATCATTTAGGGATAGATGGGATAGTTTATATATCCCCTAAAAAAAAAGGGGTGGTTGGTCGCAACCCCTAGGATTTCGGTGTTTTGGGGCAAGTGGGCATGTATTTTTGAGCATCAAAGACTTTCACTGATTTTTTTAAAACAGATTGTACATTTGTAAGAGAGATTTTTTTCCCCAAATGTAAGAGTGAAGGGGTATTTTTATGCATTGTATTGCCCTTAGGTAGTTGGAAAAGCTAAGAGACAATTTAGAAAAACGAGTTGGCGGCATCAGGGGGCATTAGGGATAGGAGAGTAACCCATAGTGCATTATGTGAATGTATAAAAATGACCAAACACCTTAAATTTTTTCGATATTGGGTCGGAGGGAAAACATCGAGGGGGGGATTGGGGGTCAAGATGCTTTAAAAAAAAACCGAGTGGTTTTAGATTTCATCTATGACCCCCCGATGGTCTTTAAGGGGGAAAACCCCGAATTTGGGGTTTTATAATTTTTTCAAATTTTCAGTTTTTTTGTTTTTTTTTCTTGGTCCCTTTTTTTGGTTTGTTGTAGGGTATCAGTTGAAATATCAAAAATGTGTTGGGTATAGTTCTTTATTATCAATACTGTCGAGTAATATATTTCTATATTTTTTTGTCTTATGCCCATCACTTTATTTTATTACCTAACTATTGGTAGTTTATATCCTTGGGTTATTTAAGAACCCTTGTGTACTGTATTGGTCTTTTATGATAAGCCTTGTTACTTGGGGCACCCTTATGCTATTTTGTCCCAAAGATTATTGTTAGTTGGGGGCGCCCCCAGTGGCCTTGTTTTTGGGGGGTGTGCACTGTTTTCTAGTTTCCGGCGGGGGGGGGGGGGGGGGGGAGTGCGCGTTTGCACTGTTCTGCCCGTCTAGTCCTATCGGGGCGCAGGTGTAATTACTTTGTTTTTTCCACTTCGGTTTGTCCTTCCGGTTTGGCGGAAGGGACGGGGGCGGAAAAAATGGTGTTTTGGGTTTTTTTTTTGTAGGCATGTGAAGGACTTTGTCCTGTATCATTGGTGAGTAAAATGGGCATTGGATTGGGTGAGTATTTATTGGGTTTAAAAGGGGTGGGTTATAAGTGATTTCTGTCGGAATTTTTATGGGGTATAGTCCCTTGGGCCTCATTCTCTATCAAGATGTTTAAATTATTCCCTGATAACCCCTATTTTTGGGGGAAAGCGTGGGGCTTATGTTGTGTTTTTTTGTTTGTTGTGTATAAAATTTTGTTTGTTAGGGTAGTGCCCAGGGGTGGGGCGCCCTTTTTGGGGAGTGCTTATCTGGAAGGGTAGTATATGATAGCGAAAATGTTTTTCTTTATTTTGGGATATACTGGTCCTGGGGCAAGGGGTTACTGTGAAAGGTTTAGAAAAGTGGTTTTTTACCCCTTTTTTGACATATTTTCCCCCTCTTTTAGGGGGACTTTCCCTGTTAGGTATTTGGTACAAAAGTTTTTTTGGGTGTTAGTAAATTGTCACTTTTTTTGTTCTAGGTATGTAACACCGGGGACTTTTCATATACAGTTGCATATTTGTTAAATGGATTGTGTGAGGCCTTTTTAGTAAAAGGATAATTATTTTTAAGTATCTATTAAAGATTTTTGTTTTAAGAATTTTTCTTTTGTTTTTGGGATGCAGAGGATGGCCACACTTAGACCCCTTTTTCCCGGCCAGGATGGTGAGGGATATGTTTTTGCGGGGGGTGGGCCAAAATTTTGGTCCTGGGCCCCTGTTTACTTTTGATAGTTTAATAATGCATGTGGTCTCCCCCGGTTTTTTGGGGGAAAAAATGAACACGTAAATAGGTGATTTTACCCCACACTGCACTGATGTACCGCTGTCTCCGTGAGCCCCCCGGCTTTTCTAGGCCGGGAAAAGGGTGGAGGAGGTCTGCTCCGTGGGGTTTGGTCCCCACCCCCACTGTGACTCTGTGGGCTCCCCGGGCCCCCTAACAAATTGTGGCTGCACCCTGCCCGATGCGAAGCTGCCGCCCCCCTTTTCCCCCCTTTATGGGGAAGCGGGCTTTTATCTGGCTCCCCGGGGATCGGTACATCGTCATTGTTAGTATTTTGTACTGCTGTTTCCCCATAGTCTTGTGTAAAGTGACCCCTCAAACTAACCACCTGCCCCTCCCTCTCATACTGCCCCCCCTAATGCAAAAAAGCAGGGATTTGCCCCACCCCTTTTGGCCCCCTGTCCCCAAAAGTTTTTTCTGTGGTAAGTGGCGCGAGCCCCCAAATGTAAAATTTTTGGTGTGGGAACCGAACGCGGGTTGAGGCAGGTGGGGCCCCCGACCCGCCCCGGACCCTTGAAATGGGGTGTTGATTAAACCCACAAATTTTGGCTGGGGGTTTTCAGACACAAAGTGGTGACCTAGTCAACCCTTCAATCCTTGGCTTGGGGGGAAAACACGGCCCCCTGATGACACGGGAGTCTAAACCCCCGGTGACCCCTTCTGCAAGTCCCCCATGTGCTGCGACCCCGTGCGGGTTAAAGTCCATCCCCCCCTCTAGGTTTTAAAAAAAAAAATTTAAAATGTTCCCTTTTGGCTTTGGCTGCATGTTTGGTGGCCAAAAGGTTGGGGACTAGGGGATTACTTAATTGCAGCTGCACTGCATGTTTTGTCTTGTTAAAAATCTGC
>JAODAL010081946.1:0-11739 GCA_025379985.1 Phyllomedusa bahiana
AAATGAATCATAGCCATAGCCATAAGGGTAGGCTACACAGAGCATCTCCTGCTTTGGAGAGACCTCTCCTGTCCTGATTCACTCCCCCTTCCTGGCTGATGCCTCTTGTAGCCATGACGGTAAGCTGCATGGAGCATCAGTTGCCCTGGAGGACCTGTCCTGTCCTGATTCTCTCCCTCCTGGCTGATGCCTCTTGTAGCCATGATGGTAAGCTACAAGGAGCATCTCTTGCTCTGGAGGACCTCTCCCTTCCTGATTTACTTCCTCCTCCTTGGCTGATGCTTCTCATAGCTACAATGGTAAGCTACAAGGAGCATCTCTTGCTCTGGAGGACCTGTCCTGATTCTCTCCCTCCTCCCTGGCTGGGACCTCTTATAGCCATGACGGTAAGCTACAAGGAGCATCTCTTGCTCTGGAGGACCTGTCCTGTCCTGATTCACTCTCTCCCTCCTGGCTGGGACCTCTTATAGCCATGACGGAAGCTACAAGGAGCATCTCTTGCTCTGGAGGACCTGTCCTGATTATCTCCCACCTCCCTCGCTGGGACCTCTTATAGCCATGACGGTAAGCTACAAGGAGCATCTCTTGCTCTGGAGGACCTGTCCTGTCCTGATTCACTCTCTCCCTCCTGGCTGGGACCTCTTATAGCCATGACGGTAAGCTACAAGGAGCATCTCTTGCTCTGGAGGACCTGTCCTGATTCACTCTCTCCCTCCTGGCTGGGACCTCTTGTAGCCATGACGGTAAGCTACAAGGAGCATCTCTTGCTCTGGAGGACCTGTCCTGTCCTGATTCACTCTCTAACTCCTGGCTGGGACCTCTTGTAGCCATGACGGTAAGCTACAAGGAGCATCTCTTGCTCTGGAGGACCTGTCCTGATTCACTCTCTCCCTCCTGGCTGGGACCTCTTGTAGCCATGACGGTAAGCTACAAGGAGCATCTCTTGCTCTGGAGGACCTGTCCTGTCCTGATTCACTCTCTCCCTCCTGGCTGGGACCTCTTGTAGCCATAATGGTAAGGTACAAGGAGCATCTCTTGCTCTGGAGGACCTGTCCTGATTCACTCTCTAACTCCTGGCTGGGACCTCTTGTAGCCATGACGGTAAGCTACAAGGAGCATCTCTTGCTCTGGAGGACCTGTCCTGATTCACTCTCTCCCTCCTGGCTGGGACCTCTTGTAGCCATGACGGTAAGGTACAAGAAGCATCTCTTGCTCTGGAGGACCTGTCTCTGGAGGACACTCCCTGCCCCCCAGTTGGGGCCTGTTAGGCTATGTCTACACAGCATGGGATTTACGGCGGATTCAGTATTTATATTTTTCCAGAATCCGCTGGATTCCAGTGGATTTTCAAACATGTTGGATCTTCCTCGGGATTCTGGAAATGCAAGGGGCCGACGGAAACCTGAAAACCGAGCTCCAGCCATGTTAAAATGCTGTGGGATTTTGGACGGCGTTTTAACATTGCTGTGTAGACATAGCCTTATAGTCATAATGATAAGCTACACGGAGCATCTCTTGCTCTGGAGGTCCTGTCCTGCATGACACAAACAGACCATTGATTCTAATGAGAATTATGTAATGCATCATTCTGCCTGTGATGGCGCTACAAGAGAATTCTACACTTGTCACCAGATTTCTCCACAGATCACAGCTGGTTGCAGGGGGTCCCAGCTGCTGAACTTCAGTTCTTGGCTTCTCATCACAGGACCCGCTTACCAGGAAGAGATTGTCTGAGATATACAACCTCTTGGAAGAGCAAACTCTGATGCTGAGAACTTTTTCTTACATAAGGAGTGTTATATAAAGGTTGCACATTACAGAGCAGTCTGTTTTTTTCCTCGCTTACATAAGTCATCACATTTCTGCACTGAATAAGTTTGAAGTCCTGTCAGTGTTTTATGGCGAGAGACCTAAACAGAAGCAGACAAACCACTCGTTGCACAATACCTTAGCTACACAATGCATTCTGGAAATCTGATGGCTTAGCTAGGTATAGGCCCCAGGTAGAGCTTTTGTACCAAGGCCTGGGACACCCACCCCATTATAGCTACCACCTTCTGTGATCAGTTCTCCATTTTTACAAAAAAAAAATATTAAATTCTGCCTGCTTAAACTAGCAACTAGAACTTACTGTATGATTAAAGGGGTTGTCTCGCCTCGTTGTTTCACAGAGCTAGCTTTCCTTCCTGTATCCTTGCTCTTCCTGGTCAGGCTTAGTGTTAAAAGGTCTGGTAAATACTCTGACATGAGAGCAAGAGGTGTTTATATAAGGTGCAGAGAAGCTCCAGAGCTAAGGTAAACAAAAGTACTTAGGGCGAGATGTCCGAAAATTGGCGGTGCTACGTCAGTTTTTAGGCTCATTAAATAAGTGTAAAGGGCGCTAGAAGTCCGACCCTATCAAAAATCTGGCGTCAAGTATACCTTGCATAGTAAACATAATGCGCCTAAAAACGATGCGCTGTGCACCTCCATAATGAAATGCGCCTATTGCGGCGCATAGCATATCACTACAAGTGTATATGTGTTAGGCGCATTTCACATTTTACAAGTATGTGGTAGGCGCATTTCACGTCTGTGCTAGGCAATTTACATATACAGGCAGTCCCCGACTTACATCGTTCCGACTTACATCTGTCCCCCAGTTACAAACGGAGACTTATGGGGCATGCTGGCACTTGTAGTTCCATGTTTCACAACAGATAGTAGCTGTGGAACGACAAGTTCCAGCATGCCACAGCAGCACATGAGGTGAAATCTTCTTAACAGGGTCACAGACAGCAAAACAAATGTAAAAACCCTTTCCTGCACTATCCATAAATAAAAAAAAACCTTTTGTACTGAAGTTACATTTAATAAATATACCTGTTCTAACTTACATACAAATTCAACTTAAGAACAAACCTACAGTCCCTATCCCGTTCGTAACCCGGGGACTGCCTGTACTTGTAATGATAAGCTATGCGCCTCCGTGCACAATGTGCCTCGATAGGACCCAACAGAGCCCAAGGAATGGCTGCACAGTCAGCCCCGGGGACCTAGAGTAACCCCAGGGCTGTCTGTATAAGAAGCCAGTGATCAGGGCAGACTGTGTGCTGCCCTGGTCGTTGCCTGTGTCATACTGACACAGATTATAATGTATTACCATATATGAATATGCTAATACATTACTAAGTGTAAAAAAAGTAAGTTATTCCTTCATGGGATTTAAAAAAAAAAAGTAAAAAATATAAAAAGGTGAAGAAATAATAAATAAAATAAATAATAAAATAAAAATAAATTTAATAAAAAGATAATTGTGTATACATTACACACACAAAACAAAAAAACCTACACATATTAGGTATCCACACGACTGTAGTAACCTGTAGAATTAATCTCACAAGTTATGTGAGACATTTCCCGTTATTTCGGGCGAGACTCTGTTTTAATGCCCAAGGAAGACGCCGGCAGCAGCGAGGCCCTGCCAGATGGCTGCCCGACTCGCAGAGTTGATGCAGCCTCTCAAGCCCCCGCCCTCACCCCTACCCCTCCCCCCCCTTACCCCCCGCCCCCGCTCCGGCCGTCGGAGAAGAGGAGCCGGGATCCCCGTCAGTCCCTTACCTGCAGCTTCATCTGCCACAGCTGCGGCCGTGCAACAAGCCCCAGGGTCCCCTCCGCTGTCACTCCCGGACGACCCGGAGGTGAGATGCCGGCGGCCCCACTGCGCGGACCTGACTGCGGTTGCGGGACGTACTGTGAGCCCGACCTCACCGCTCACAACGCCAGCTTCCTCAGCGATGCGGGAATCCCCGGCGGGCACGCAGCCTCTTCTGGAGCGTCCCTTCACTGCGCCCGAGGACGCGCTTGATGTGACGGGCCTGACCCCGGCGCCTCCATCACCAGCGTTGCCTCCGGCACACCTGCCGACACCGCGGCCAGCTGATCCTCCCGTGGTCCCGACCATTCCTCTCCAGCGGGGACCGGACGCGGCCCGCAGTGCCTCTCCATGCGGATCTGTTGAACCCCACTCCAAGATGGCCGCCGTGAGGAAGCCTGTTCCAGCTTGCTCCGACAGGAGCTTAGAGGTACCGGGATTGGGGGGCTGCGCTGGAACCCAGGACTTATGGGCCTACTCTCCCTCTAGTCCCCCATCCCTGGGCCAAGCAGTGAGACCACCTATATTCCCACAGGTCTCTGCAAAAGAGCCAATGGACTTCCTCGACTCCTCTACCTCACTGGCTCATGACCCTGCAGGCCCCTGTGCCGACCCCAATACCCCTACCATACAAGGCCTTACAACGGATGTCTCTAGGGGACTGGATCCCTCCCTTAACCCGTCTCCAGATGTCGACTTGGGTGGGCCCTCTGGTGCTTGCCCTTTCCATCAAGGGGCACATCTCCAGGATCCATTAGCCCGCACCGGGGCTCCTCCCAACCCTCCACTAACCTGTCATGGACTGACCCTCCTCCGGTTACCGTGCGTGACGGATCTTGTGCCCCCCGGAGTGCGGCTCCTGCAACATCACCTGCATGGTCGACCGGCTCCTCATGGCTTGACCCCCCTAGCCGTGGATCCTGGTCACCCTCCTACGGGAACCAAACTTCTGCCACCCAAGGTTCCTCTTACCATGTTCCTGTCTCGTCGGTCTGTTTCAGCCACACTCATGTGTCTCCGGACCTGAACTCTCGTACCAGTCCAGCTGGGGTGCAACCATTTTCTTCTTCCCCCATGCCTGATCCGTCCGTTCTCAACCCTGGTTGCATCCCTTACAGTGGTCCTCCGCCACTACAAGTTGATTCCACGGCTTTACCTGGCACCAAACTGGTCACCTATGCGGACCTCCAACTACTGATTCAACACCTTCCTACTCGCCAGGACATTTCAGCTATGACATCTCGACTGGTGGACGAGTGGCGAAAAGAAGCTACCAATCTCCGCTCTGACCTCTCATCGCTCTCTACTAGGGTGGATACCATGAAGCAGGCTCAAGAAACTTCTGCATCTTCCTTATCTACCTTGCAATCTACGGTTCAGCACCACTCCACTCAATTATTCCTTCTCCAACAACACTTGGATGATGTTGAAAACAGAGGCCGCAGAAACAACCTTCGAATTCGTGGTCTACCGGAAGCAGTGGCAGCGTCGGAATTATATCCTACCATCTCTACCATCTTCAATGAAATCCTGGATCGGCCTCCGGACACCTACATCGAACTTGATAGAGTGCACAGAGCATTGCGCCCGGCTAGCAACGACCCTCTGCACCCAAGAGATGTGATATGCCGCATTCATTTTTTCGGTCTCAAGGGAGGAGTTTATGCAACCCCCTCCGTAGAGGTCGTCCTGTTTCCTATCATGGACATCCCCACAAGTCTTCCAGGACTTATCCCCCACACCTTGGCTCAACGTGCCACACTGAAGCCTCTCCTTAACATTCTTAAAAAGATAAGAACATTCAGTATAGATGGGGTTTTTCCCCGTTCGCCCTTATTGCTCGCCAGGGTGAACACCCCTACACCCTGCGCTCCCCAGACGACCTTCCTGCTTTTCTTCGTGACTTGCATTCCGACATCACCCTGCCGGAATGGCCCTCCATCTCTTCTCCCTCCTCAAGGAAGCCTCATGTTGGCGCCCTCCCGGATGATCAACGTCAGGACTCTTCCGGTCTACCGCCCAGAAGGAAGAGGGGGAAAGCTCCTCCCAAGCGTAGGACATACCTAGTTACAGATACAACTGCCTCCCGAAAGGCTCCTCCCTGAGAGAGGGCTCCATCCTTTCCCCCCTTTTTTTTTTTTTTTTTTTTCTCTCTCTTCTCTCATCGCCCCCATGCTGCCACTTAACTCAGTCTATATTTCCCTTTTAAAACTGTACCTTTTTTTGGCTGATATTGACATATATCTCCACGAAACTCATTTTGAACCGGAGCCTGTTAACGACCTGCTAGTTCTTCCACGTTACCCCCGGGTAGGTTAAGGAGTTTCCCAAATCCTCCCGTCCTTTTTTTTTTTTCTTTAATTTTTTACCCGGGAATACTCCTTGGGTTTTCTAGGCACTTTTTTATTAGTAAACTCCGCAGGGTGCTTTTTTTTCCCCATGCTTTATAGTTTCTCCTCTCCCCCCTCCTCCTTTTCTCCTCCCCCCCCCCCCCTTTTTTTTTTTTTTTCCTCTCTCTTTCCTCCCCCCCCTTCTCTTCTCCTCTCTCTCTCTCTTTCTTTGCTTTTGGCTTCTCGTGGGTCTCGGGTCTTGATCCCTTACCTCCACCCCCAGGGCTCTAGATGGGAGACCTTTGCATAGCCTCCTTTAATTCCAAGGGCCTCAACATTCCTTCGAAGAGGTCTCAAATCCTGTATCATTTCCATCGTAAACATGTCCAATTCTGTGTCGCAGAAACTAAACTTCAGGGTAGACTCGGCTCCGATTCTTAAAAACCGATATTTTTCCTCACTGGTACTGGGGCCAACTTCTCTAATTCAAAAAGTAGAGGTGTTGCAATTGCCATTCAAAAATTTCCCTACCCCATACGTGGTGAACTGTAATCGACAAAGGAGCTAGATACCTCATACTCCACCCCTTTCCATTCGGGGTCATCTGTCACTTTATGAACGTTTTTTGCCCCAAACCAAGGCCAGGTCCCCTTCTTACTAGAATTTTGGATGCCCTGCATCTCCACGCAAAAGGTACTCTGTTTTTTCTCGCGAGATTTTAATTTTAAACCCTTGACCCCTCCATAGATAATTCCTCAGGCCGGTCCTCCATTGCCTACCCAACCATTAAAAAGTTAAAAAGCCCTACTGAGGTTTCAGCTTTGTGATGGTTGGAGACTTCAACACCCCAGGGTCAAAGACTATAGTTTTTTTTCTCACCCGAAACAACTCCTACAGTAGATTGATTAATCCTTCTGCAGCACAGCGCTCTCCCATGGTTGAGAACTACCTCCTTTGGGAAATGTTTTCTGGTCCGATCATGCCCCGATTTTTATGACCCGCTCCATCTCCCCCTCCCTCGCCCCGACCAGCGAAAACTTGGAGTGTGAACAAACTCTGTTATCTGACTCAGTCTGTTTGGCTGACCTGCAGCGGACCATTGAACTTCGTCTCTGACCATGAGAGAGACTCTACAGCTCCTATAGTACAGTGGGCGGCCTTGAAATGTGTGTTGCGAAGGTGTTTTAAATTAAGCATGGTAGCAGGCTTAAAAAAGACCGTTCATAGCGGTTTGCGCGTGCCTCCAGAAGGTCTCCTCCTTGGAGCTACTTCATAAACAGGCCCTTTCTCCTCCTGTTCTCCACGAATTGTTATTAGCTAGGCTTGAGGTCCGCAAACTTTTCGATTCCTCTTGGGGCAAGTTGATTCAAACTCACCGAAGCAAACTCTACGAGTTTGGTAATAAAAGTGGATACCTGCTTGCAAAAGCCGCAAGGGATCACATCTCATCCTCTTTCATCCCGAGTAAACAAGACTCCCCTTGGACACGTACACACGCCACTGACATAGCCAAAGGTTTCACTCCTACTACTCTAGGCTGTATCACAACTAAACCCTCCGGCCCCCCCCCCCCCCTCCCCTTCCCAGCCCTGATTTATCCCTCCCCCTCTAGGTCCTTATCAGTTGAGGGAAACCAATGGCCTGGAGCTTTTCCCCTTTTACTGGAGAGGAACTCGCTGAGGTGGTGAGAGGCCTTCCGGGGGGGGGGGGGGGAGCCCCGGGCCCCGGGGCCCCGGGGCCCGGATGGCTTCACCTGCCCAAATTTTTCAAATCTTAGCTTCATCTCTCAACCCACTCATGTTGCAGGCCTTTAACTCTGTCCACCTTCTTCGCCCTTCCCAGGCGATTCTATGAGAGCACACTTGGCCGTGATTCCCCAAACCCGTAAAGACCCTCAGGTGTGTGGAATTATAGACCCATATCCCTTTTAAACGGGACCTTAAAATCTTTGCCAAACTGCTGGCAAACCACCTTTAAAGCCCATTTGCCTTCCCTGGGCCACCCTGACCAGGTGGGGTTTCGTCCCTGGGGGAGGCCAGGGAAAAATACTCCAAGACTCTGGACATAAAACCATAAACGCGGGCCTCGCGCAGATTCCCCTGAAGATCCCTCTCACTAGACGCGGTAAAAGCGTTTGACAGGGTCTCATGGGGACCCGACCTCAAACCCCTTTGGGAAAAGAGCTGGTTGGGGCCGATCTTCATAGCTAAGATAATGTCCTTGTACCAGGTCCCCTCGGCCAGGTTAGGGTGAATGGCTCTCTTTCAGATCCTTTGTAATTTAAAAATGGCACGAGGCAGGATGCCCGCTGTCCCCCTTGCTATATGTTTTGGTATGAGCACTTGCGGGAAACAATTTGATCCAACCCGGATATCAAGGGAATCTGTATAGGTGGGGATGAGCTCAAATTTCTGCATTTGCAGATGATCTCTTGATTTATCTCTGTGACCCCCACACTTCGCTTCCCTCTCTGATGTCCGAGCTGACTCGTTTTAAACCGGTGGTCTAATTATAAGATCAACTACTCTAAATCTGAGCACTGAATGTCTCCCTTGACCCAGGGACCCTGGTCTCTCTTCAGGACAATTTCCCCCTTTTTCCCGGCCGACTAAGGGGGCCATATTTGGGGACGCGAATAACGGCCGATCCTTCCCAACTCTTTTGACGCCAATTTCATACCTATGCTCTCGAAAGTAGCATCTTTGTTGGGGAGCTGGAGTCGGGAAAGGGCTTTTCATGGTTTGGCAGGATGAATCTTTTGAAGATGACCGTCCTCCCCCAAACTACTCTACCTGTTCCAAACTCTCCCAATTGCTATCCCCCGCGACATACTGATCAGACTCCAAAGATGCTTTAGGAGTTTATCTGGAATTTCGGCGCCCGCGAACCGTAGGATCTTCTCTCCCGTCCTAAAGACCGCTGGTGGGGTAGGGCTCGCAGACTGTAACTAACTACTTGTCGGCTGCCTACGCTAGATTCCTAGATCTGGTCCATAGCTCCTACAACAAATTGTGGGTTCAGATAGCGCGTGACTTATGCCCCTGCTCCCTGGCCTCTCCCCCCCTGGACATTAATTCCACAATCTTGGACCCTCAGAAATTGTCCTTCACCACCCCCCCATACCATGACTACCATTAGGAAGTCCAAATCCTCTGAGGCGCTCATAACCCGGAGGACCACTGCTCCCTGTAACGGACAATCCTCTGTTCCCTCCCCGGGGGGTCGGCACTTCCTTTCTAGGCCGAACTAAGACTTTTCCATTATTGGCAAAGGATATTCATGTCAGGGGCGAACTGCGGCCAAACTGATCTCCTAACTAACCCCCCTGCCTCTAAACATAGTTATGAGTACAGCAACTACCGGCCCTTTCTTTTCCTCTATTTTCCAAAACGACGGACCCTCACTAGGCCCTGACCCCCTTTGAGAAACTTTTGGGCTCAGCGCGCGAACGCCTAGGCATCTTTTCTCCTTACTCTACCAATTGCTTCTCTCTCCACTGACCAGCCCCCCTTTCCCCCCTTTTGTAAAGTCTGGGAGGCAGAGCTTCAAAAATCGTTTACAGAAGCCCAATTGGCGGAAAGCTTTGTTCTCACGCACAAGCGTTATTGCTTGTAAGGCCCTGGGATGAGTTACAAGGTTCTGTCTCGATGGGATAGGGTCCCAGCTCTCTTGCACAAATGGTTTCCCCAACCCCTGACACTTGCTGGAGGTGCAACAAGGAAGTAGGGACAATGTCTCATATCTGGTGGGGTTGTGATGTCTTACAAGGTTTTTGGGAAAAAATGCTGAGGGCTATTCTGGATGCACAGGCTTGCTATCC
Source organism: Phyllomedusa bahiana (assembly GCA_025379985.1). NCBI lineage: Eukaryota > Metazoa > Chordata > Amphibia > Anura > Hylidae > Phyllomedusa > Phyllomedusa bahiana. The sequence goes on from JAODAL010081946.1 coordinate 9,785, forward strand.
CTAATTCCCCTGAGGCTACCTTATTATACATGCTCCCCTCTACACCGGAGTATACAAACGGTCCTTGGGCAACATCTCCTTCAGGCAGCAAAGTCAATTATCCCTCGTAATGGAAGCAAACTACCCCTCCTTCCATAGCGGACTGGGCTGAGGAAGTAAGCCTCAACCCCCGCATGGAGGAACTGATAGCACAGAGCCCTGAAGCTACACAGACGCGGATCTCTCCCCGGTGTCCTTGGGATTATACAGGACTCCTCTAAATTCAAATCCTGCTGGGATCTGGGGCCTAGAACGGGAGAGGCCCCGTGGAGGGGGGTATTGGTTGATAGGACCAACCGGATGTTCTCTTCTTTTTCCCCTATTTGACCTACGGGGGCTCTCATTTACCCGGACCCGCGCGACCCATATATATATTCCCCCTCCTTCCCTCCCCCCCCTTTTTTTTTTCCCCTCCTCCCTTCGTTGTTAAAGTTATTTTTTGACCTTTCTTTCCCTTTCAAAAAACATACGGTGCCTTACCCCCTTTTTTTGCTGGTACCCTTATTTATGGGGGCCTTACCAAAAGGCACGACTCGACCCCCATACACGGTTTGGCCAGCTTTACTTGGCTCTTTGTGGGGGCTAAACCCCCAGCGTGCTCTGACTGCTCCTTTCAGATGGTTGGCACCCTACAATAATCACATGTAACTCTTTGAGGGGATTGTTATTGGATTCCCTTTTTTTTTTATTGTGTGTTTTCTCTTTAATTCTTTGGGATTCTCACCAATGTTAATTAATGATTCTCACACAACTGTTATGGTAATTTGTCCATTCCTACCTCATTTGACTACTTTTTCATATGTTGGTTTGTTTTATTGTCTGCATAAAAACTTAATAAAAATTTAAATTAATAAAAAAAAAAAAAACACACCCCTTTGTTTACCTGATCTCCTGGGCTGGACACAGAGCTTTTTCTGTACTTTTGAGCTTCCTGTCTTCTAACAGCTGATACAGAAATGTTAATAGTAGTATATTACAAAAATGTCAACTTAGAAAAGATTTATTTAGAAAATATTTTTGGGGGGAAACGGTAAGCCCTATAATAAAATAAGTGGGGAAATAAGGAAGAGTGCAATGTGCAAACGGAAAAGTTTATTAAAACATTGTAAGGACAGTTAATGTCAACATAATACAGACCAAAAGTTAAATGACCAAGACTGACAACCACATAGAGTAAATCCCTCTGATGCTATGGGTTCAGGTCATGAAAACCGTGGCCAGGCTAGGTCACTCGGATACAGGGGGAATACAGTAGAGTGAAACTGGCCTAGGGTGGTTTTTGGTGCTTCTCGGCATGTAGGGCGACATGTCAGAATGGGCTGCACCACTTTTTGTTTACGCCCAATTCCCCTACAAATATAATATGAGCTGTCGTTCACCATAACTAGCACATTTTGCGCCAGGCACAACACATTTGAATGCGCCTCAGTTATGGATCTAAAATGTGCTAACTATGCGCCTAATATATCCTATGCGCCTAAGTTAGGTGCCTCCACTATGCACCGTGTTTCCCTGAAAATAAGACACCCCCGAAAGTAAGAACATAAACAAGATTTTGTTGAATTCCCTAATATAAGGCACCCCAAAGAAAATAAGACATAGCGAAATCATTAGAGGTTGAAGGACCTGTGAAGGGAGGTCATGTGACTGATATCAAACCCCAGGTCCCAATATCTCAGACAGGAACAGTAAGTGAGGATGGAGGGGAGAACAGAGCAATGATTCTGAACACACAGACAGAACCCAATTAACAGAAAAACACCAACTCACAGACACACAAAACATATAAATTACACAACATACCACAGGGACACTCACAGGGTGGTTTTGGGGGGATGCTGAACTTCTATTTAAAGTCCCAGCATGTCACATTTGCCATCCTTTAGTACTGCAGCCCATAAAATTCCTTTTTATCC
>JAODAL010081947.1:0-11739 GCA_025379985.1 Phyllomedusa bahiana
AACGTTTGCAATCTATATATCCTGAACATTTCTCGCTTTTTCAGGGTTTGAAATCTGTTAGGCTGACCCTCTGATATAAAATCCACCGGTGTGATTTTTAAAACTGTATTTCTTTGCAGTGACGTGCTACACTCTGTTGCACGTCCCCCCTTTTTACACAGGCTCGATGGCCATTAAGTCTAATGTGTAGGGGACAGGTAGTCCTACCTACATATTGAAAACTGACACGTGCATTCCAGGACATAGATAACAAATGAGGTTTTACATGTAATGTGGGATTTAATTGGAAAAATAGCATTGGAATATGTGGACCTAATTGTATTCGTTTTACAAATGATGTCGCAGCATAAACATTTTGATGCTTTACAGGGAAAACTTCCTTTTACATTAGAAGATGTACTGATCATCTTTTGATGAGCCTTGACTCTACTAGGAGCTATCAAGTTTTTTAACCCCTTAAGCCGAACGCCTGAAAAGTAGTTAATGACCAGAACATTTTTTTAGTTTTGGCCTCCTTGCGTTTTAAAAGTTGTAACTTTTTTATTTTTTCAAGGGACGCAGTTGTATGAGGCCTCGTTTTATTCGAGACAAGTTGTACTTTATAAGGAATTTAGTTTAAGTACACTTATAAATAATTGCAGTATTTTTTTTTTTTTTTTTTACAAATTTTTTTTTTTTATTTATTTTTTTTTTTTTACACCATTCACATTTTCCCACTTAATACTTGTTAGATTAAAATTCTACAGGTTATTTACGGTCGTTGTGGATACCAAATATGTGTAGGTTTTTTTGTGCGTGTAATTTATAGTAACAATTATTTTTTATTAAATATTTATTTTATTTTATTATTTATTTTTTTTTATTTTTTTTTTTTACACTTTTTATATGGTTTTTTGTACTCTTTTTTTTTACTCCCATAAAAGGGAGAACTGTTTAACTTTTTTTTTAATTTTTTTTTTTTTTTTACATTAGTAATGTATTAGCATATTCATATATGCTAATACATGCTAATTTTGTGCACTGACACAGGCAGTGATTAAAACAGCACAAAGTGCGTCCTAATCACGGCTTCTTACACAGACAGCTCTGGGGCCACTCTAGGTCCCCAGAGCTGACTGTGCAGCTGGTCCCTGAGCTCTGTGGGTCACGGGGGGTTCCGATCACCCGACAGAGCAGGGAAACCCTTTTTATTGCGCGCGGTAACGCACCGCCGCAATCAAAGGGTTAAAGACCGGTGCGGAGGTTTCCTCCGCTCCCCGATGCCTGCAGGACTGCTCTGGGATCGGGGCTGTGTAGCAACAGCCCCGATCCCAGCGCAGCTGCGGCGCCGGGGCGCCGAAAAACCCCGATGTCTTGCAGCGACGCCAAAAGCCCGTCGCTGCGGGACGAACGACCCGCACCAGCTGACGCCAAAAGACGGTGCGCGGTAGTTTAAGGGTTAAGTAAGGTGCTCTCCTGTAAATTAATCCCGGTACTTGTGGTTAATAGGACCAAGGAATGGATCCTTCTTTAATAAGGTACCAATTTTTTTCAGAATGCCTTTTATTTGATTGTTTGAGGTGTTGTACTGGGTAATTAAGAAAAATTTTATTTTTTGGATTAAATTCTGTTTCTATCGTTTTCTTTTTAAATGCTTAGACATTCTTCTTGAGTTAGTTTTTGATGATTTCTTAATTGCGTCCTCGAGTAATTTATTCAGATAACGTTTTTCCTGAAATCTTCTTTTCAAAAACTCATATTGGTTTTGAAACGTAGTTGTATCTGAATTCAGGAATTTTATTTTCATTTTTTTTTTCCCTCTTCTTTAAATACTGCCTCTGGTGAAGCGCCTGTGAAAGAAGGTGCGAAACGCGTTAGGCTTTTAAGTTAGTTTAAAACAAGCGAAGGATAAACCCTTTGCTTTTTTAGACAATAAACAGCTTTCCTTCGCCAAAACCTCTGGCGTCCTTGATTCCACGTGCGCCGGATCCGCCATTTTGTCTATAGTTTTTACTGTATTTTGAACTGTCCCGCCTTTGAATTTGATTGGTCAATACTTCTCCGCAGGTTATAATGGGTCCCTGTCGCTCCTATTCTGATTGGCCAGGATTGCCAAGCCCCCGCTAGCTCAACCAATCAGCTCTTTTCTGCATTTTTACAGAATTTTGAACTGTCCCGCCTTTGAATTTGATTGGTCAATACTTCTCCATATGTTATAATGGGTCCCTGTCGCTCCTATTCTGATTGGCCAGGATTGCCAAGCCCCCGCTAGTTCAACCAATCAGCTCTTTTCTGCATTTTTACAGTATTTTGCACTGTCTCGCCTTTGAATTTGATTGGTCAATACTTCTCCATAGGTTTTAATGGGTCACTGCCGCTCCTTTTCTGATTGGTTGGTTTATGCCGACCAATGAGAATAGCTTACAGAATTTTAATTACTGTATTTCCCGGCAATTTCCAATATCCAAATTCCTGATGTTGCGCCGTTCTAGATTTTTGGAAAGTGTTTTTTTTATTATTATTATTAAAGAAGGTTTGAGCTCTTTTTCTGAAAATGTTTTACAAGTAATAAAAGGGATTTTTTTTGGAATCATACTCCATGCCGCACGGAGCTGAGAGCCGAGATTTCTTTTGCGATCTTCTATATGTTTCCTCTCATGTTACATTCTCGCTTCACTTCGCCTCCGCCGGCTCATTTAGACCAGAATCAACTAGGTCTGCCTGTCGGAGCTGGCGAGCGCTGCAATGCGCCGCACTTTGCCGACCCGCGATCATACATGCCTCGGAGTTTTCGAACGCGCCGTGTCCCGCCCCAGAACGCCCACAAAGCGCCCATTGCCCGCCCCTTCATGTAAGGCGCCGCCGAAAGTGGCGAAGGCTGCGTCTAACATCGCATCCCTGTGTCCAACAGGGGATTCGGGCCGGGGAGGCGCAGAATACGCCAGAAATCGGGCACAAATCCCGTTCATATATGTCGCCCTAAATGTTCACTTTTGGAAAAGGCTGAAAATGTGACAAGCCGAATGTGACGGTTGCTTGACATGAATGAAAGAAAAAGCAGAGTATGAAACCAGACCAAACACTGATTTTGGCCAAAGACAAAACGTCTTTTGTCTACTTTAGTTCTCGGAGGCTTTATGAGCTACTTTAACTAGATACATGCTACTTGAAGCCAAAAGGATGCCATCATTTGGATGGAGTTACATTAAACACTGACTACTCACCGTAGGACAAGTCTTTGTGAGTACCCTCAAAATTGTTTAGCTGCAGATGTAGTAATTTGAACTTTGTCTTAACCCTTATTTTTCTCCTGTTAAAGTGGCCTAAAACCTGCCATGTTGGAGGTATGTATTTTTCATGGCGTTCACCCATGGAAGGTTATATATTAGAAGATTGGACTTTTACCAACGCAGCAATACCCATGTTTATGTTTAATTTCTAAAGAAAATTTTTTTATAGTAAAATTGGAAAAGGAAGGTGTTTTGAACTATTTATATTTTTAAAACTTTTTAAAAATTTCTTTACTTGTAATTTTAATTCCCCTAGGACTCACTCACCTGTACACTATTGTGTAATACTAATAAATTGCAGAATAGTGTGCAATTACAGCTGTGCTATTACACGGACTCTGGCAGGGCTGAATGAAGCAGCGGTGGGTAGAGATGGGCGAATTTCTCAAAAATTTGGTTTGCCAAATTCGCCAAATTTTTCACAAAAATTCTTTTCAACCCGAATTTATTTGCGGCGAATCACGTTTAAAAGCAGCTATTTCCTGGCTACAGAGAGCCTGTATGGTGTTGTAGAACATTGTGCCATAATCAAATATGCATAAGGAGCATGGTTTGGTCTTGATACAATGCTGTGTTTTAGTATGACACGCAGATGACATGCACCGCTCTTAGAATAACTTCACACTTCACTTCTCTGGGCGGTTACAAAGGCAAAACTGACCAAATAACTGAAGTGGAAACACAGCCTGACAAGGTAATGTCAGCGCCAGCTGGAAAGAACCGAACTGAGAACCAAGATCCTATAATAGCGTCAAAGAGCACACTCCTTTTACATCGACAACAGATGATTCCACAGATTATTACAGAACCTGTTCTGTTAAACACTGATACATGTAGAGTCCCCCCCCCCTCCCGAAAGAGTGGAGAGGGTTCGGCAGTAATTTTGCCTTGACGTCACTGATCATGTTGACTGTCCTTTAATCCGTCAGTGTCCGCTTTCAATCGGTCAATAATCCATCAGTATTGCTAAAGCCAAAAACAAACAGGAGATGATCCAAAACAGAGATGACCAGTAAATGGGATATTTGCATGTCTTCCGTGTTCTGTATTCACTCCTGCTTTTGGCTACCTAATCATCAGACAATCCTGATCTTTTTCATTCCTTCTGACAGATTAAAAGAAGGGAAAAACCAAACATAGTGGTGACATCATAGAGTGGTGGAGGGTGGAAACAGCATTAGGAAACCACAGGGTGTTCGAGTGAGACAGTGGTCAGTAGCCAGCAGCATGAGTAGGCCACAGAGGGGCATAATGACAGAGTGTGATGGTGTCAGCAACATCAGTAGGCCACAGAGTGGCACAATGACAAAGTGTGGAGGTGGCAGCAACATCAGAAGGCCACAGAGTGGCACAACGACAAATTCTGGAGGTGGCAGTAACATGAGTAGGCCACAGAGTGGCACAATGACAGAGTGTGGAGGTGGCAGCAACATCAGTAGGCCACAGAGTGGCACAATGACAGGTTGAGAAGGTGGCAGCAACATCAGTAGGCCACAGGGTGGCACAATGACAGGTTGAGAAGGTGGCAGCAACATCAGTAGGCCACAGGGTGGCACAATGACAGAGTGTGGAGGTGGCAGCAATATCAGTAGGCTACAGAGTGGTAAATGACAGAGTGTGGAGGTGGCAGCAATATCAATAGGCCACAGAGTGGCAAATGACAGATTGAAAAGGTGGCAGAAACATGAGTAGGCCACAGAGTGGCACAATGACACAGGGTGGAGGTGGCAGCAGCAAAAGCAGCAGCAGCATGAGGTCGGAGAGTGGTACAATGAAATTCTGGATGTGGCAGCAACATGAGTAGGCCATAGAGTGGCACAATGACCCAGTGTGGAGGTGGCCGCAGCAACATCAGTAGGCCACAGAGTGGCAAATGACAGAATGAAAAGGTGGCAGAAACATGAGTAGGCCACAGGGTGGCACAATGACACAGGGTGGAGGTGGCAGCAGCAAAAGAAGCAGCAGCATGAGGTCGGAGAGTGGTACAATGAAATTCTGGATGTGGCAGCAACATGAGTAGGCCATAGAGTGGCACAATGACCCAGTGTGGAGGTGGCGGCAGCAACAGCAGCAGCAGCATGAGGTCGGAGAGTGGCACAATGACAAATTCTGGAGGTGGCAGCAACATGAGTAGGCCACAGAGCGGCACAATGATAGAATGTGAAGTTGGCAGCAACATCAGTAGGCCACAGAGTGGCATAATCACAGTGTGGAGGTGGCAGCAATATGAGTAGGCCACATAGTGGCACAACGACAGAGTGTGGAGATGGCAGAAACATCAGTAGGCCACAGGGTGGCACAATCACATAGTGTGGAGGTGGCAGCAACATCAGTAGGCCACAGAGTGGCAAATGACAGATTGAGGAGGTGGCAGCAGCATGAGAAGGGGCCACAATGGCACAATGACCAGTGGGGACGGGCACCACAACAGTAGCAGCATGAGGTCGGAGAGTGGCACAATGACAAATTCTGGAGGTGGCAGCAACATGAGTAGGCCATAGAGTGGCACAATAATATAATGTGGAGGTGGCAGCAGCAACAGTAGCAGCAGCATGAGGTCGGAGAGTGGCACAATGATAAATTCTGAAGGTGGCAGCAACATGAGTAGACCACAGAGTGGCAAATGACAGATTGTGGAGGTGGCGGCAGCATCAGAAGTCTACATAATGGCCTAGTGAAGAGTGGGGAGGTGGGTGGCAATACCAGTCCCGGGTAAAGATGGTGGGTGGTAACTGGCAGCAGATGTGTGGCATCAGGCGGGTGGCAGCATCAGAATAGTAGCTGAATCCAGAATCATTTCTCAAAGTTTTGGGGAGGCGTAATGGCTGATCTAATCTGATGCATAAGGCATTGGTGTGTGGAAATCTTGGCCGATCCATGCCTGATTCATCTTGACAAAGGTCAGTCTCTTCACATGTCGGGTGGAAAAGCGGGTTTTCCTTGGGGTAACTATGCCCCCCGTTGCACTGAACACCCGCTCTGATGCCACATTACTGGCCGGGCAGGACAGCTTCTTCAGTACAAACTCAGCAAGTTGCGGCCACACATCCTGTTTGGCTGCCCAGTATTCCAGCGGATCTTCTATCTGGGGTGGCAGAGTGCTGTCCAAGTAGGCCACCAACTGCTGGTTCATGGTCTGCTCCTGGTGCTGCTGCTGGTGAGTACCCTCCTCACTAGGCGGGTGAAGTAAGCTGCTCATCAACGACTCCAGACTTAGGCTGCTGCTGATGGATCTGGTACTGCTCCTACCTCTCCCCCCCTCCCCACAGCTGCCATGGAAGTGGTATGTGAGCAATGAGGAACCCCCCAGTCTGACCTGTCAGAGGATGGATGATGGCGCAGATAGGCAGTGGCCAACTGACTACATAGGATCTCTCTATCGTACTTGAATTTGTCCTCCCTCTCGGCAGGTGAAAAAAAGGCTCACATTTTGGACCGGTAGCGACGGTCCTAGAGGGTGGAGAGCCCAAAGTCATCCCTCTGCCTGATGGTGACTATTCGGGTGCCACTAGCCAGGCAAATCAGCATACTGCGGGTCATTTGCGCAAGTGACTCTGAGGGACTCCCTGCCTCCATCTCCACTGTTAACAAATCAACGGCCACTTTATTAGTTTCCCCCATTTCTAGTAACGGGTTGGACCCCTTTTGCCTTCAGAACTGCCTCAATTCTTCGTGCCTAGATTTCAACAAGGGGGGCCCAATAAGTGCCAAGAAAATATTCCCACACCATGACACCACCACCACCAGCCCGAACCGTTGATACAAGGCAGGATGGATCCATGCTTTCCAGTGTTGACTCCAAATTCGACCTCACCATCCGACTGCCCAGCAGAAATCGAGACTCATCAGACCAGCACGTTTTTCCAATCTTCAACTTCCAATTTCGATGACTTGGGCAAATTGGGGGCCAGTTTCCTGTTCTTAGCTGAAGGATGGCACCCGGGGGGCTTCTGCTGCTGAGCCCCTCTGCCTAAAATTTGCCGTACTGTGCATTCAGAGATGCTCTTTTGCCTACCTTGGTTTAACGGGGGGCTATTTGAGTCCTGTTTCCTTTCTATCAGTCGACCAGTCTGCCCCTTCCCTTTGACCTCTGGCATCAAAAAAGGCATTTCCGCCCACAGGACTGCCCCCTCATGGATGTTTTTTTCTTTTTTTGGGGCCTTTTTCTGTAAACCCTGAATGGTTGTGCTGAAAATCCCAGGGGATCAGCTTTCTGAAATCTCAGACCACCCTTTTTGGCACCAACAACCAAGCCCCTTCAAAGCAAATCAATTCCCCCCTTTCTTCCCCCAAAAGATGCTCGGTTTGAACTGCAGGAATTTCTTCACCATGTCACAACCTAAAAGCACTGGTTGCCGCCATGTGATTTGGCTGATTAGAAATTAAATGTTAAAGGCAGTTTGGACAAGGTACCCAATAAAGTGGGCCGGGTTTGGTGATACCCGCCCGGTGGTCAGCGTCACGCCTCGTCTTCCCATTCCCCCTTTCCTCCTCCCGGGTGCTCCTCTTCCCCCTCTAATGTCACCCGAGTAGAAAAAAAACACTCATTTCACCAGACACTGCTTGTGCTCCAATGTCCTCCTCCTCCTCCCAGTTCAGCCCCCACCATTCTCATGTGGCCGTGAGATGTCTCCAGTCCCCTGACCAGACAGATTTTGCCGCATCTTTTCCAGGACATGAAGCAGTGGAATGACACCATTCATCCTGTAGTCCTGGCGACTGACAAATAACGTGGCCTCCTCAAAGGGACTGAACAAACGGCAGGTGCGCTGCCACTGGCTGACATCAAAATTACACAGGGGAGTACTCCTGTCCGCTTGGATCATTAAGAAATCATTAATGGCTTTTCTCTGTTCATACAGTCGGTCTAACATACGGAGGCTGGAATTCCAATGGGTGGAAACATCATATATCAGCCCATGTTGGGAGAGGACGTTCTGCCGCTGCAGCTCAAGGAGGGTGTGCTTGGCTTTGTAAGAATGGATGAAGTGCATGCACAGTTTCCTGCCCATTTTTAGAATGTCTTGCAGATGGGTGGAAGACTTCAGGAACCGTTTGACAACCAGATTGAACATGTGCACCATGCAGGGGGCATGGCTCAGCTCTCCTTGGTGCAGCTCGGACACCATGTACCTTCCATTGTCTGTCACCATGTCTCCGATTTGCAGTTGTCGTGGAGAAAGCCACACATTAATTTCGTGTTGCATGACGGGGAGCAGTTCCTCCCCTATGTGACTTTGTTCGCCCAGGCAAACCAGGTGTAGAACTGCGTGACACCACTGTGCCCTGGACATGTGGTATGATAGAGCAGCACTTAGACTTGTGGAGGCTGAGGTGGTGGTGGAGGAAAAAAAAGGCGGGCATTGGCGCAGGATAGCAGTTTGACCAAAGGGAGGGGGCAGGGGAAACCACATTCACCCAGTGGGCCGTAAAGGAAAATGTACTGTCCCTGACTGTAGTTACACCTCCCCCAAAGGGCCGCGCTGCCGGGGGCACCTTGGGGAAAACAAATGAAAGGCTCAAGGAAAGTCCCACCTTTCTGTTCTAAATATTTGTGCAGGGGGTGGTTTTCTGCCTTTTTTTGAAAAGAAATTACGGTTGGGAATTTTTTTCCCCACCCCCACCCCCCCGGTCTGCACAAGCCATTAAATTCTCTGGGAAAGGGGCCCGAGTTGGGAAAAGGGGGGGACTTTCCAAATACCAAAAAAAACTTGGAAGGAGTTCAGTCAGCTTTATTTTTCACCTTAGGAGGGAGGGCGCAAACGCGTCCCCTTTGGCCCAAACGCCTCGGGGAACGACTGCCCGGCGCTAATGATGGGAAAGGAAAAAGGGGCTTTGGAAACGGAGATGATGGGGGAAAATCAAACCTCCCTTCGGTGAGGTGGGGGGTCCTTTTTCTGGTTTTAAACTGGCATTTCGTGCCATGGGTGCTGCTTTATTTCGCGGCAGGATTTGGGCTACCACATCTGAGAATTTAATTTTTTTTCCCGGCCACTGGAAAGGGGACGCTGGGATGGTTGAAGCAGGGGCCCAAAGATAGCTCCCTGGCCAAAGCTCACTTTTTTTGCCCCCACATTCTAAAATTTTACACATGTTCAGCTCTTCAAATTTTCTTGGCAAAAAACTTTTCCCCACACCCCCCTGGATTTTACCAACCCAAAGCTCCGCAACCCGGGCTGACTATTTCTGCCCTGCCCCCGGTGGGCCCCTTTTGCCGTTAAAAATTTTTTGGGTTTGAAGAAGTGGTATAAAAAATTTAGGCCCTTTTGTGGGGCAGGGAAAAAAAACCCCGTTTTTTGGGCTCAAATTCCCCCCCAAAACAAAAGGAAAAATTAACCCTTGGTTTAAAAAAATGCCCTAGAGAAATAACGGAAGGATTTCAGGGGGTGTGGGGCAGAAAACCCACACCCTGTAAATTTTTACTCAAATTCCCCCACAATAATAGGAGAAAGTAACCCCGGAAAAAAAAAGAAAAGCCTACAGAGAACCCCAAAGGAAATTTCCTTCCCAAAAATTTCAAATTGTATGGGCCCTAATCAATTTGTATTTAGCTTTTCCGTATTGCACAAAGGGGCAGCCTCAATCAGGGGGAAACCCCCTTTTTTTCCCCATTAAAATCCCTGAAAAAACGTTTCTCAAAACTTTGTTTAAAAAAAATGAAAAATTTCTTTTTTGCTTATATCTTTAAAAACGAAAAGCCGTATTTTCTAAGACCAACAGTCCAAATTTCAGTCTTTCATCGTCGTAAAAAAAGCAAAAGATAGAGGGAATACTTACTGGGAAATTTTAGCTTTAAAACTTTAACATAAAATCCAGCAACAGGCGACAAGAGGAGCGTCCACACCAACGCTACCAACACGTTTCAGAACACTATTTTTCCCTTATCAGGGTTGAGTGTGGACGCCCCTCTTGTCAGTCGTTGCGGTTCTATATTTTCAATTTAAGCTGAAATGCAGTTAATATTGCCTTTTCTTTTGTTTTTTTTACGCATGAAAAACTGTATTTCGACTGTGCAGTCTATAAAATTTACGGCATATTATGAAAAAATATAAGCAAAAAATAAAATTTATTGTTTTTAAAACCAAAAACCCTTTGGGTACGTTTTTTCATGAACCAGAGGGAAAATTTCAGGGACGTTTAGGGGGAAAAAATAACACACCCTGGTTTTTAGGGAAAATACCCCAAAAAACTAAAAAAACAAAAAAAAAATGGGTTGGGAAAAACAGGTTTGGTATATGACACACACTTTTTAAAGGTTTTTTTCCCCCCGTGCTCAAAAATGGATTTGTTTTGGGCCCGATGCAATAAGTGCTGCAGCAGATAGTGCTTGTGCAGGGACCCTGCAAGTGGAGAATTTAACATGGCGTCCCTAAATTTTTAAAGGGCTTGGGGTCACAGAAGCCTGCTGGGTGGATTTTGGGTTCATGTTGCAAAGACATTAAGGGGTTCCTTTCCCCCCCCCCAAAATTCTCTGTCCCTGAAACCCGTGCTCGCAGCCCTTTTATATTAACCCCCCTTTCCGCCGGGGCCCGTTTGGCCCCTTTTGACAAGCCCATTTTTTAAATCTGTCAGTTCACTTTTGTGAGAAAACTTTTTGACCTTTAATTATCCCTGTGATTCAGAATTGTTTTTTCGTGACACATTTTGCTTTTAAAATAGAAGAAATTTTGGTCCCCAAAAAAAGCTTGTTTATTTTTTGAAAAAAAAAATCAAATTATGTGAAAAAAAAAAAAAAAAAAAAAAAAAAAAAAAAAAAAAAAAAAAAAAAAAAGAAAAAAATTACCAATTTCAAACTTTAAAAATTTTGATGTAAAACAGATAGTTATTCCATCAAAATAGTTATAAAAAATAGCATCTCCATATGTCTGCGTATTTGGCATTTTTTTTAAATGTCTTTTTTTTTTTTAGTACATTTGGGGGCTTAAAATTTTCGTAGTAATTTTAAATATCCATAAAATTTTTCAAATACATTTTTTTGGGGCCAGTCAAATTTTAACTGATTTGTTGACCTGTATGTTAGATACCCCCCATAAATGACCTCTAAAGAAACTACATCCTTAAATATTCAAAAAATATTTGGAAGTTTATTAAGATTTGGGTTTCACAGGAAATTAACCCTTACCGCCGGAGCCGTTTTGGCCTCTTGACGACCCTATTTTTTAAAAACGTCTGTGTCACTTTAATTTTGGAGGAAAAAACTTTTTGACACTTTTTAAACCCATCCTGTGATTTAGAGATTGTTTTTCGTGACACATTGTGTTTTTTAAAATAGTAAGAAATTTTGGTCCAAAAAATGATTGTTTTTATTTGTGAAAAAATATCAATTAGGTGAAAAAAATTTTAAAAATTTACCAAATTTTAAAAATTCAAAAATTTTGCATGTAAGACAGATATTATTCCCCTCAAAAATGTTTATAACTACATCTCCCTATGTTGCTGTAGTTTGGCATAATTTTTTTAAATGTCTTTT
>JAODAL010081948.1:0-11739 GCA_025379985.1 Phyllomedusa bahiana
GTAAAGTCGGTCTGCATTTATATTTTTGTCCTGTTAGTATTTATCATTTGTTATTTGTTTTTGTACTTATTGAATATTATTAAGTCAATAGTTATAAACCAGCATTTGAAGTTTTAATTATTTTTTAAGTTTAAAGACATGCTGATTTATGTTTGTCACATCTACATATTTTCCATAGCTGGGGCTCCCAATAATGCCTTGTATAAAGAACAGCTGGCTCCAGTCACTGGCTGGAAATTGTTTATCACTAAACAGCCTTCGGTAGCATTGGTATATTTCTATATCCAGGCCATCTAATAAGATTTTTGTAAAAAAAAAAAAAAAAAAAAAAAGATGTGAGCAGATTTAAAAATACTTGCTCTGTCACTTGTGGACAGAGATCTGCTGAATGGATGCTGGAGAAGAAAGTCTCTGCATTGTGAGTTCAAGCCAGGGGCTTGTTAAGATCTAAAATGATCAGAGGCACGGGACCTTACACATACATATGTTTTGCAAACACACCCTAATCCCTGGACAGGTGCAGTTGGATATTATGATACCAATGCATAAGGCTGGCCTGCACAAGGGTCCCATCCTGGCATTGCATTGGATACAGGCCTAAAGAGCATCAAACAACTTTTATCATTATAATTCAACTAAAAAAAATTGTGTTCCATATATTCAGAAACAAGTACAGCTCTAGTTTATAGAAATAGAACACTCTTGGGATTACTTTTATTTTACAACATTACAGTAGATTTTGTCTTGTTTATCTTTTGATACATATTTTACTTGTTTGATACTTGTTTAATGTCAACCATTTACAGTACTGTATCTTATAACAAAATAGGTAACTAAATAAAGCATCCATGGGTTTTACAAAAGACGTATGACTAAATGTAGAATTAATGAAATCATTCCAATTCTGTGAGTAAACAAACAAGGCAAGTTGTTGTTTGTGGGGAGGAATGTTTCAGCGTGACCTTTTCAGTTTTCACTACAGTCGAAGTAATAGCGGTCTTTGAAAATGGTAGAGAAAACACTTCCGTTCACTACATGTCAAATTGTTTATTTTAATTGGCTTTTCTAGAACACATTCTGACAAACATACAAAGAAATGTTTGCCAAAATGTCCTTGATCTTCTCTTGAAACATGTAAGGCCGTGTTCACACGGCTTATTCCCGACGGATTTGTGAGCCGTATTGAGCTCACAAATCCGCCATGAATAAGGGGCGGGACGGGGGCGGGGCCGGAGCGCGGCGGGGGCGCCGCTCCCGGCCCCATAGACAATGCATTGTTTACGGCGCGTCCACGCCGTAAATAATGTGCATGTCAGTTTCTCCCCGCCCGGTGGATTCGCCGAGCAGTGAGGAGCGACGGATTCCACTGTTCTCTATGAGAGCAGTGGATTACCGTAATGACAGGGACGGATTGGCGCCGTACTGAAGCGCAAATCCGGCGCGCAGTACGGCTCCAATCCGCGCCCAAATAAACCGTGTGAACGAGGCCTAAGCATCAGAATTATTGAATTGTAATAGTGGTGTTTCTTGTTTAATGTCAACACAACAAGATTTAAAAGCTCAAATTGGTAAGTTAAAATGTTTAGTCACATTAGTGGCCAAAATGTGACACAAAGTACATACAATAATTGAAATATACATTAAGAGGTTGCTATTAGACCATGCAAACATGGTTCCAGTACTACTTTTCTGTGTTTATCTATACAGGGTCCAATGAGTAAAACTAATTATAGACACCTCAGTAATTTCTGAAGGAGTGATTTTTAGAATTGGTTTAGAATTATTTTTGGGGAAAAGGTTAGCAGTATTTGTCAACTGTTTGCATTCCTCTGTTCTAAAAGTGTATCCTAAGTGGACAATGACACCATTGCGAATAAACGATTTGGAAACCAGAGAGTACCACGCAGGGCCACCATACAGGGGGTACAGCAGGTACTCCTGTACGGGGCCCGGTGTAAAAAGGGGGCCCGCTGAACGCAGGCCCCCTTATTCCTTATGGTAGACCGCCGCCCGGCGGCGCAGATGCCGAACCAGTCTCAGGTTGGTCCACAGTGTGGGCCCCAACCTCCTGTGGGCCCCGGAGGCAGTGTTGCCGCTACCCGGGGCCCGGCCGCCGCATCTGGTCTCTGAACGCCCGGGCCCTGTGTCCTCCACTCCCGAGGCTGCGCGGTGTCAGTGGAGCTGAGCGCCGCTAGCGCTCCGCTGATCGCCCTGGCAGGTGTAAGGCGATAGGCCTTAACCTTTCCAGGCGCTGGCCCCTACTGCTGACATAGGCGCGCGGTGACGTCACATCACCGCGCCGCCTATGCAGTGCGCCAGTAGAAGCCGGCGGGGAGCGCCGGGAGCGGCAGGAGTGGGAGCCTAAAGGGTGCCCTGACTCTGCCTAAAGGGGGCCCTGGCTCTATCTAATGCTATAGGGGGCCCTGACTCTGCCTAACGCTAAAGTGGGCCCTGACTCTGCCTAACGCTAAAGGGGGCCCTGACTCTGCCTAACGCTAAAGGGGGCCCTGACTCTGCCTAAAACTAAAGGGTTCCCTGACTCTGCCTAAACCTAAAGGGGTCCTGACTCTGCCTAACCCTAAAGTGGGCCCTGACTCTGCCTAACCCTAAAGGGGGCCCTGACCCTGCCTAACCCTAAAGGGGGCCCTGACTCTGCCTAACCCTAAAGGGGGCCCTGACTCTGCCTAACCCTAAAGGGGGCCCTGACTCTACCTAAACCTAAAGGGGGCCCTGACTCTACCTAACTCTAAGGGGGCCCTGACTCTACCTAACCCTAAAGGGGGCCCTGACTCTGCCTAAACCTAAAGGGGGCCCTGACTCTGCCTAAACCTAAAGGGGGCCCTGACTCTGCCTAACCCTAAAGGGGGGCCCTGACTCTGCCTAACCCTAAAGGGGGCCCTGACTCTACTTAAACATAATGAGGGCCCTGGCTACCTACAAACTAAAGGGGGCCCTGACTGCCTACAAGCCAAAGGGGGCCCTAACCACCTACAAACTAAAGGGGACTCTACCGGCACACTAGCTAAAGGATGCCCTGACTTCCTGCACACTAGCTAAAGGAGGCTCCTAACTACCTGTATACTACCTAAAGGGGCCTGCTTATCTACCTGGGGGCTATTTACCTACCCACCCGTGGATAGGTACCCACCAACCTACCTGGGGCCGGCCTAGCAACTTATCCAGCTGGGGTCTACCTATCTAAATAGGGCCTGTCTAATTACCTGGGGACTTGGCAATTTGCCTACCTACCTAGGGTCTTGTCTACCAACCTGGTAATATAATTGTGAGGGGAGCAGCCCATAGTTGTAGCATTATCTCCAGGGGTCAGTTCTCTCCCCACCCTCCAACCCCTTAGGATACTAGGCCTCTAAATTATGGCTTGTACCCGCTCTCCCACCCCTGGGAAGTTTGTACAGAGGTGGGAATAGGTAAAGAGATGCTGGAAAAGTGAGGATTCTAAGATATTTGTGTAATTTCTGCAGGGATGAGTGGTGGCCGGGACAAGTCATCATGACGGTGTGGAACGGATGCAGAAGAGAAGGGAATAAGAATGACTCAAGAGAAGAGAGCGACTCATCAGATAGGACGTCTCCGGTGAGTCCCTGATTTCAGGGGTTATTTTACTTCTTTACTGGATCAGTGCTGTATTCACTGTAATGTGATGTGACCCGAGCTGGTGTAAGATCACTATGTGGTCTCCATATGGTGGTGTTATATCAGCGTTAGTATAGTGGCAGTGTACATGTGTACCTGATTGTAAAAGAGGGAACACCTGACCCTGTGATAGGAGTTACACTTTTACTTTCTTGCTGGTGATTATTTTAAAAGGTGGTGAGGTGCATGACCAAGGGAAACATGGAGGGGGATATTGTATGTGGGCTGGTGGTAGGGGATATGGATGGAGCTACTTAGCCCTGTGTCTGTGATATGCTAGACTGACAGATATGTGAGACAGACATATATGTGACTCACTTGGTATGGTACTACACAATATAGTTCTTTTTTGCATACTGTATTATGTGGTAAAATGGGAGCATATATCTCCTAGAGGCCTTTTGTTTGCGGGGGGCGGGGCGATCGGGTAGCTGGGGGCGGGGTGATCGGGTTGCTGGGGGTGAGGTTTACAGGGGGGCCCCCAGGTGCTTCAGCTGTATGGGGCCCTGAAATTTCTGTTGGCGGCCCTGGTACCACGTGCCATTGATATGAGAGATGAACATCAGCTATGAAGGTGCGCAAAGGTGGACTGTCAGTAGAACAGCTATCTGCCAAAACAAACCAGTGGGCTACCAGACTTGTCTAAAACAACAGTTTAGGGAACTCTACCAAGTATAGGGCTCTGAAGTAAATGGATGATCACTACACCTCTGCAAATGAGGTTACATTGGCCAACAAGGCTTCAATTTTCATGGCAGTATAAAAATTGGACCTTCTTCAATTGGTAAAGGGTTGCCTTCTCCAATGAGTCATATTTTCCATTTCATTGAATAGATGGATATTGGCATGTCAGGTGGCGATACATCAAAGAACAAACACCTTGCAACCATTTGTTGAAAGAACACAAGCTAGTGTTTGATAGTGCTATGGTTCGGGGAATGTTGTCACTGCATTCTGTGGACCCACTCACCCACATAGAAGGCACTCTCATTTGGGTATAAAGCCATCCATACATTACACATACTGTATACTCATACATGATGATTGTTTTACCTTGGGCGGATAGGATCTTCCAGCAAGAAATGGTTAGAAATGTCTAATATTGGTTAGATGAGCATAAGTAAGACTTTCAAGTAATACCAAGTGCTTTCAAGTATCCCCTAATTAAGTATCTGTGAGACCACCTCAATCATCATATTTGCTCTATGGATCCTCCTCCTAGTAGTCAGAATAGCTCCATAAATCTGTGACAACCTACCATGACATTATTGAGTCACTCACATCCTGTCTAGCTGCTGTCCATGCTGCACACATGGTTACCCTGGATACAATATACAGACTGGTAATCTTATCTTCTTGGAGGTTTTCCAAGAGATATTTCCATATCTCAGTCAAAGTAACCTGATAACACAGAATCAGCACAGCTTTATGAAGGATCAGTCCTGTTAAACTAATCTGTTCAGTTTCTATGAAGAGGTAAGCTCCAGACTGTGCATGGGTAAGACTGTGGATGCTGCCTATCTAGACTTTTCTAAGTAGTTCAATGCCACATAACAGATTGGTGCAAAAATTGAGAATATTGAAACTGGGGGAAAACCTATGTAAATGGGTTCACAGTTGGCTATGTGATAAGAAATAGAGGGTAGTTATAAATGGAACATACTCTGATCGGGTCACAGTTGCTAGTGGGGTACCACTAGGTTCAATTTTGGGTCTTCTTCTTATTAATATATTTATAAATGACCTTGTAGATGGCTAACAGAGAAGAATTGCAATATTTGCTAATAATACAAAGCTCTGTCAATTAATCAACACAGAGGAGGACAATAGAATATTACAGAGGAATTTAGGGAAGTTAGAGACTTGGGCAGAGAAATGGCAAATTAAGTTTATTGGGGATAAATATAAGTTTATGCACTTGGGTCAAGGAAACAAAAGGTACTAAATAACATGATACGTGGTAGAACTATTGCTGTAAAATAGTTAGGGATATTGGAAGACAGTAGTCTTAAATCTATTGATCAATGCCAGGCAGCTGCTTCTAAGACAAAAAAAATCATGGGTTGAATTAAGAGGCATAAATGCTCAAGACATGACTACAGTTTTGCCTCTTTACAAATCACTGGTAAGATCACATATTAAGTATTATGTACAGTTTTGGGTGCCAGTGTATAAGAAGGACACAGCTGAGCTAGAGAGTGTGCAGAAAAGGGCGACTAAGTTGCTAAAGGGAATTGTAAATTGCAATGCCAAGACAGGCTATCAAACTAGAAGTTATTTAGCTTGTAAAATAGATGGATTGAGGTCATTTAATTACCATGAGCAAACATGTAAATGGACAATACAAAGATTGATAACAATAACAATGGGGTATCCTCTAAGACTAGAGGAAGGAATGTTTCATCATCGCTCAGCCAGAAGAGGTTGTGATAGTGGATTTACTGAACAAGTTCAAGAAGGGTTAGATGCCTTTCTTGAAAATATAAAAATTCTTTTTATGGGGGATAGATTCTGGAGATAGGATGGTGATCCAGGGTTTATTCTTATTACCATATTTGGATGGGACAATTGCCATCTTCCTCATAGGGGGTTTTGCCTTCATTTAGATAAACAATGTAAAGTTACAGGTTGGACTCAATGGACTCAATGTGTCTTATTAACCTTTTCTCCTGTGTTGCTACATAGAAAAAAATAGGAAAACAAACATTTATTTGACAATAGAGAGTCTATATAAAGCTTACATGAGTGTTCATATTAATTTTATCTAAGAAATCATTTCAGCTTCATCTGAGACCCAAAACTTTCCTTTTGTGTGTCCAGCTCCTGAGGCAGCTATTAACTTAGGGTGCGTCCCCACGGCAGAGATAAATACCGCTCGAATTATCTGACCAGTATGTGCTCTGTTTTGCAGCTCTGCACACAGGCCGCCGGGGGATGGCTTTTCTCCGCAGTTTGCAAAGAAAAGCCCTCCCTCTTCACATTGACGTGTTCATATTTCGCACGGAAACCAGGCGGAAGAATGAACATATCAATGTTTTTTTTCCTCTGTTAAATAAAAGTGAATATATTACTTGCATTGGTTGAAGGCCTTCATACCCTTCTAACAGTTGTCAACTATAGATGTCTTCATTTAGGTTAAACATTTTGTATGATTCTTCATGCAGGATATGAAGGGTGAATTCAAGTTTTCCCTATATCAACTTGCACAAAATGTTTGTCATTTTGTTCATCCTGCCTTCTAAAAGATAGAATAAAAAGTAATAAAGTTATATGTAACCCAAAATGGTATCAGTAAAAACTGCAGCTCATTCTTCAAATGAAAATAAAAAATAAAAATAATAAAGCTCCATCGGTAATGTAAAAAAAAGTTATTAATTACAGAATATGGCAATATAAAAACAAATTTTTTAAAAAGTGTTTTCCTTAGGAAAAAATAATAAAACACAAAAAGCTATATCAATTTAGTGTCGATAAATTATGTCAACCTATAGAATAAAGCTAACATGTCATTCATACCACCTGTTTAAAATGTTTCTCCCAGAGACAGCAAATATTAAACATTTTTTAATACATTTTACGTATGGTACCTAAAAGTCTGCCATTAAAAATACAAGTTACCCACAAATGCGTATGTCATATTGATAAAGGGTGGGGCCTCAGAATAATTTTCACGTGTGGGTCCAAGGAACTTCTGTCTAGTTAACATAATCCTAAGGAGTAGTGTTGAGCGATTTTTATCGACAAAGTTGAAATCGGCAAGGTTTTTATGGTGATCGAAATTTCCAGATCATGCGATAATTAAGGTTAAAATCTGTGCATCATCTATTAAGATCGCGCCATTTTCGGCGCTTCCTGTAATTTTGGCGGCCAGCAAATGAGATTACAGAATAGAGCAGGGTGAGATGTGTGTGCGACATCATGACTGGGATGTGTATGGTTGCGATTGGCTGGAAAAATCACATGACCTCGTTTTACATAGAACAGCGTTTTCTGTTTCAGCCTCAGTGTATCTCAGCGTCTCATAGGGATAGGACCTGCGCTCTGCCTGTGGCCAAACAGCTCAGCGAAATTAGTCTATTTCTGCACAGAGAAACCTCTACTATTAGCTGTGATCCTTCCAATTTAGTTAGATTAGAGATTTGGATAAACATCATTTCTAGTAACTGCAGGTCTCTTTGTTAGCTGCAAAACTCCACTTTTGTTATCAGTATACATTTCAGATAGGTGTTCAATTTTACCCATTACACCTGTGACTGTTGATATATCCACCTTGCACTTAAATTACAATCCAGCAATCTTGTAGTCAGCACAGGTTGTTTGTTGCCAAAAATACCGTGTATCGTACGAAAACATCACAGTTACGTGTTTTTTGACTTTTGCGCACCCAGCACTGTTCATTGACGCAGCATCTACGTAAATCTTAAAACAGCAATTCTATATTCACCACAGGTGAATTGAAAGGTGCAAAAAATACCGTTTATTATATCAAAACATAAGTTACGTGTTTTTTGACTTTTGCGCACCCAGCACTGTTCATTGACGCAGCATCTACGTAAATCTTAAAACAGCAATTCTATATTCACCACAGGTGATTGAAAGGTGCAAAAAATACCGTTTATTATATCAAAACATAACAGTTACGTGTTTTTTTTGACTTTTGCGCACCCAGCACTGTTCATTGACGCAGCATCTACGTAAATCTTAAAACAGCAATTCTATATTCACCACAGGTGAATTGAAAGGTGCAAAAAATACAGTTATATCAAAACATAACAGATACGTGTTTTTTGGACTTTTGCCCAGTCCAGATTTGTTGATAGACACCTTGCAGTTAAATTTGAATCCAGCAATTTTGTTTTGATTAGAGGGATTTGAGAATAGCTGTGATTTGCCGTCTTTTAATAAGAGACTTTCCAAAACTATTCCATACCTTCTCAAATTTTTATATTTCTGAACATGGAGCGAAATGCAGGTGGTAAGCGAGCAAAGAGGGGGGTAGCACATGGAAGTAGAGGTACGAGAGAAGGTGCTCCTTCCAGTGCTGGCGACAACACGCATGCCAGCGGATCGTCAGTTGCAGGACCGTCAGGCCTGTCATCGCTGGGTCAGGGCCCTGTGAATCTCAGTAACGAACAGCGTCGCCAATCTGTTCTTCAGTGGTTAATGCAACCTGCAGCATCATCTTTAACATAGCTAGCAATCCCTGTATTGAGACAACCCATTTAATACAATTAAAAAAAGAGAAACAAAGACATGGTGGGATTCCATCCTATTTTAAAAATGTGTTTTCTAGAATTAAACTACTAAAAAACTTGCATGTACAAAATAGCTGGTAAAAAAAATTCCTCTGAATTGTACAAGGGAGGTACAGGAAAACTTGACCAGATGTAGGTTATTCAGAGGACATGGAGTATGGAGCATGGACAGAGAACAAAGTACAGAGACCATTTCCTCCAGCACGTTGAGTAAAATGAGAAAAAGAATGCCAAGATAAAGGGCACCTGGTGTAACAGGAGCGTTAACCACCAGTATTTCCAAGTGAAGCTCAATTGGTCCCACTCATACGGAGGGCAAGCGCTACCCAGGTATTGACTGTGTACAGAGGAAGGCTGGAGTTCTCACACTTCCGCTTCCGCACTCTGCTTCAGCACGACAGTTTTCGTTGCTGCGTCATCAGGGCATTTTAACCTGCGTGTTAATAGATGACGGATGCCAGCCTGGGCTTTCACCGCACCCACTGTAACTCCGGCCCTGAGTCATGCTGTGGCCCAGGACAGGTATAGTCAATGTCCAGTGAAACTAAAACGGTGGTTGAAAGACTCCTTTTTCCGACACTTTTTAAATGTGGGGGTCATGCAGGTTTGGGCTCATGCTGTGGCCCAGGACAGGTATAGTCAATGTCCAGTGAAACTAAAATGGTGGTTCAAAGACTCCTTTTTCCGGCACTTTTTAATGTGGGGTCATGCAGGTTTGGGGCTCATGCTGTGGCCCAGGACAGGTATAGTCAATGTCCAGTGAAACTAAAATGGTGGTTGAAAGACTCCTTTTTCCGGCACTTTTTAAATGTGGGGTCATGCAGGTTTGGGGCTCATGCTGTGGCCCAGGACAGGTATAGTCAATGTCCAGTTCAACTAAAATGGTGGTTGAAAGACTCCTTTTTCCGGCACTTTTTAAATGTGGGGGTCATGCAGGTTTGAGGCTCATGCTGTGGCCCAGGACAGGTATAGTCAATGTCCAGTGAAACTAAAATGGTGGTTGAAAGACTCCTTTTTCCGGCACTTTTTAAATGTGGGGGTCATGCAGGTTTGGGGCTCATGCTGTGGCCCAGGACAGTTATAGTCAATGTCCATTTCAACTAAAATGGTGGTTGAAAGACTCCTTTTTCCGGCACTTTTTAAATGTGGGGGTCATGCAGGTTTGGGGCTCATGCTGCGTTCCAGGACAGGGATATTCAATGTCCAGTTCAAGTAACATGATGGTTCAAATCATACTGCCTTCTGGCACTTTTTAATTTGTGGGTAATGCAGGTTTAAGGGTCAGGCTGTGGTACAAGACAGGGATAGTAAATGGTCTGTGACTTTTTTTTCTGTGACTTTTATAACCTAAGTGTGTTTGCCTAAGATGTAGCACGTATCCATTTGACTGTTGTGGATGTTAATTCAGCTTCTCAGCCTTGTTTGGGTGTAATAATGAAGGTGTTGTTGCTCTCCCATAGACTTTAATGGTCATCGCTCATAATCGATGCTCACTATCGAAAAACCTTATCGATAGCGGCCGACTATCGACTATCGATCGATCTCGATAGCCAACGCAATCGCTCAACACTACTAAGGAGGAAAAAAATCTTAGAGGCGTATCGTTGCTGCCCATAAATCTGGGAAGCAAACAAACTAGCCATTTCCAAACAATTTAAAGTCCATCATTATATAGTAAGAAAGGTTGATTAAAAGCCAATCTTCTCAGGAGTGAACCTCACAGAGAGCATGATAAATGTTCAATTAATGACATTATAGTTAGAAAAAACTGAATAAGTATGGCTTGTTTGGAAGGGTTGCCAGGAACAAGTCCCCTCTTCCTAAAAAAGAATACTGCTTAATAGCAATAAAGCTTACTGTAAGTAAAAAATTGTATCTGAACAAATCACAAGAGCTCTGGAATAATGTCCTTTGGCAAGACCAAAGTGGAGATATTTGGTCATAATGCACAGCGTTATTTGGCAAAAAACAAACACAGCATATAAGCACAAATACCTTATACCTAATGTGATCAAGGATCCAAGGTGGATATGAAACACGAAGGCTTGTATTTGTTTGTTCTTATGGCATTTTAAAGTTGTTAAATAAAGAACATGCATTTTAATAGATGGAGTTCTGATGCTTATCTATTGATGGATAGACTACCTTATACCCATTGTCAAGTTAGGTGGTGCATGGTTGATGATTTGAGCTTCAAGAGGTTGACAGAAAATTGAAACTACTGTATTATTTTTGATCCAACCTAGGTCTCTCAGGAAGACTTCATGGTTTCCATAGATCTCAAAGATGCCCACCTGCATATACATATAGCTCCAAAACATTAAAGGTTTTCAAGGGTTACAGTGTTTATTTTATATTTATTTAGGCTATGTTGAAATGAGGTATTGCGGCGCCTACAATACGCCAGCTCGTACTAGTAAAGCACAAGGGAGGGGGTGGTCCCATTGACTTCTATCCTCTTGCAATAAATAGAAGAGAAATGGTGCTCACCCTTTAGACGGCAGGAATATGCTCGGACTCGTACTCTATGTGGCTGACTGCACGGATCTCTGTAAGTCCCATTGGAAAACATCTAATATGTTTCTTCCACTCCAAATCACTACAATAAACGATCCAGCATAATGCGCCTTTTTAATAAATTTAAATTTTTTATATGTATTGCAAGTTGCTATTAAGGCCATTTTGTGTGCTATCCCTGTTCCTAACAAAGTGTAGGCTTTTTTTATCGGATTATATATATAGACAGATTGCTGTAATAGGACTTGGTAGAAATATATCTTGATACAAACAGAGAGAATGTGACATAAACTAAAAGCAACATATATTTTAT
>JAODAL010081949.1:0-11739 GCA_025379985.1 Phyllomedusa bahiana
CCGCATAATCCCGGTATTCCGGGACCCAAACCCGGCAGAGGGCCCGGAGGGAAAGGTTTTGGGAAAAAGCCCAGGCACAGGGCGTGGTGCCACCCAAACAAAGAATTTCCCGGAGTAGGACCCAACACCAAAGACCTTTGCCTGTCCCCTTTCCCAAATTAGCCCAAGGGGGATGGCGCGCAGCCAAGGAAGCCCCAAACAATCGCTAAAAAGAACGAGGGGACACTTAAAGGGGAAAAAAGGAAAAAACTTTTTTCCCTTTTGCAAGACACCCCTGGAGGGGCCCCCGCTTTGGGCCTGTACCGAATGGCGTCACCAGGGAGCTCCCCCCTTTTACCCCAGGATATCGCCAACCCGGGTTTTTTTCCAAAACCAACCACGGAAGCCCAAAACCGGGGAAAAACCGGGGGGGCAGGATGAAATTCCCGGTGGGAAAAACCCCCAGTCCAGGAAAAGGGAGGACCGGAATAAAAAGTCCCGAGTCAGTCCCTGATCCCCCACAGGGTAGTAAGAAAGCGAACAGGATAAGTTCTCACCTAGTGATGCCTCTCCAACAAAAGGGCCTTTGGGGCGGGTTTTTTTCCAACTTGGGAATGAAGCGACAGCCAAAAAACAAAATGATCCAGGCTTGGGGCAGTACAGGCCAAAAAGGGTTTTTTAACACCCGTTTGGGAAAAAACCCTGCCAGATAAGTTGGGCCCCGAAACCCCCCTTTCAAGGGGTCTTTCCCCCGACGATAAAAGGGAAACAGCAGTGGGGGCCTCTGGAACAAACCCGGGGGCCCGGGGTTTGGGAAACGGCGGGGGCGCAAATGGTCCCCGAAACTCCTCTTGCCTACGTCTATGCGGGGTGGCCCGGGGGATTAATTCCCCTTAAGGGAAAACAGCAGATCTCCTGCTTCAAAGGGCTTTCCCTTTCCCCGCGGAAAGGGCCTTTTTTAAAGGTGGCTCACAAGGGGGGTGTCCTTTCCCCGGGCAAACTCTGACGCAAGGGGGCGAAACTGAAACCCCATAGTCCCGCCGAGGATTTTTTCCCCCCGGGTAGATTCAAAAAATGCCGTCTTCCTTTCAGAAGAAGCCCGCACTGGGGTTTAAAAAAAGGGCCCCCACAACAGCTTTGGACCCCCTCGAACTTGAATGGCAAAAGGAAAGTCCCAAAATTGGACCCCCCCGTTGCCTTGGGGGAACAGCTGACGGAGGAATAGACAAACCCGGGGGAAATGCTGCTGCTGCTTTGTCAAGAAAATGCTGCAACATGGAGGTCAAACTGGGGTTTAGTTTTCTGACTTGTTTGCGCAATCTCTGCGACGCTGACCACGATAGTGGTGAGATTTCCCTGCGCCGGGGAAGGTATCCACTGGGACCGCCGCAAATCGAAAGGGAAAGTCCCCACCAGGGAGCGGGGTCAAAATTTGGTCCCGGTTTTTTTACCAGAGCCCCGCCCAAAGCGGGGGTGGACTTGCTGCGGCGGAGCTACAAGGTCCTACCCCCTGACGTGACTTGCTTGCGGTGGCAACCGAAGTTAGCGTGGAAACAAAATCGTAAGGCAGCTCATAGTCGGGACAGGCCATAAGGTAAAGGACAGGCGCAAAGGTTCGTAGCCCGTAGGACGTAGGCAAGAAGGTTCGGTACAGGGAATATAGACAAACTAGAATAATGCTTTCTCAGTAGGCAACAGGCACTAAAGATCCCGGGGGGGTGGGCGGAAGCCCCCAGATAATAGAGACAGCCCCCGGGTAATTAGGCAATTACTGGCGCGCCGGCCCTTTAAACCTCACAGACCCGGGCGCGTGCCCGGGCAGCAGGAGGATGCGGAAGACAGACCCGCAGCCGGGTTGAGTATCGGCGCGCCGGCGAGCGAGTTGGGGCCCGTTGCCCGACTCGTTCCTGATGTCGGGGGCCCAGGCATGGATGCAAGGCGCCCACAGCCCGACTTGCGGCTGTGGCGCTTTTCGCAACAGCTGATCAACGATTTCTGAATGAAGGGCACAGTCTCTCATAAAACTCCCTCACCCATTTTCATCCTCCTTTCCCATCCCAAATCTAGACCAAAGAGGTAAAGCTAAATTTGACAGATAACACACCAAGATATCACAGCACAGAAAGTTATTGCAACAGCATGGAGAAGCAGATCCCCTGGCCCATCGCGAGTGGTGGCATAAGCCACCAAAGAGAGTGGAATCTAAGTAGGTCCTGGTATTCACTAGAGCCACCCACAAGGCTTGTTGCAACACGACTCGATTGTGGTGTCTGAGGTGCAGCGTGGTACAGGATCGTGGAGCAAACTCAGAGTTGGGGACAAGCAGGAAGGTCCAGGACAGGCGGAAAAAGGTTCTGTCAAGGGACGGACGCAAATGGTACGATACACAATATAACTAGGAAACAACTTGGGAATGCTTTCTCGCAAGGCACAAGCCACTATTAATCCAGCAAGGGAAGGGGGAAAAGGAAGGGTTAAATATGGAGTAGCGCCCAGCCAAGATCAATCACTGGCGCTTAGGCCTTTAAATCTTGGGGCGGGGTCATGTTACAGCCCGCAGGCAGAAAGCGAGGAGCGGAGTGAGGCAAGGTGAGTAACTGGGATCGAAACTAGCGCCATGAGTGCACCTGCGACCCAGCATGTTGGTTGTGGCACCACCAGCTGCAGTGGGGGTACGATTGTGCCCGCTATCTGCAACAAGGTATTATCTGACATCAGATAATACATAATTCATGATAATATACCTTAGTCAAGTTAAAATTTACATCTGTCTTTAGCCCTGTTTTGAATACTGTCATATGTCAAAGTTTAACATAATAGTGGTTTCTTACTTTACCATATATCTGTTCTTAGATCACAACAAAAACCGTTGGAAAGCACTTTCTGTGCCACACTATCATAGTGAATTCATTAAACTAATTAAGTTTTGCTACATCTTCGTTTTCCACCATTACGACCTTTGTGAAGACCTCATCCTATATTTTGATTCACTTTCTGTCACACAGGTTGACTGTCCTCTGGTCTTTGCTACAGTTCTTAGATTTAATAAAAACCTTCTGCCCGCTGGTTCTCTGTATCAGCTTGATAGATAACAAATACTCCCTAAAACAACCCACCCCTTTAATAATCTATGGGCCCACCCATAAATCCTACCATGATCTTCTATATCCTTTATGGAACATAGAGCCCTGGACTGAAATCCTATATTTAAGACGTGGTTTTTACAAAGATTTATACAGAGGCAAATTACTGTTGTTTTACGGTTTTATCCCCTTTTTGTACCTTTTAAAAAACATTGACACATCAGCCTGTTAAAAACACTGGTCTTTATTTGTAACTAACAACCATTTTTTCTGAAATCGTTTTTCAAATTTTTTTCTTTTCTTTTTATTTGCTTAAATAAACAGTTTTTAAAAACCAAACACAGATTTTTTAAGCGAAAACTCTCATGCAGCTAATCTCAAGCAAACAGATAGATATGACATGATTACAGGGGGCATTAAAACTAATTTTGCCACTGGGGGCATACAAGTTCTTCCTTTTTTGCCCTAAAAAGGTTCTCAAGCTATTTTTTGGGTAGGTAGCCGGGTAAAATGATTTGACTGCTAGACTTGCCTTATACCCCAAAGACTTTTTTGCTGGGTCACAAACTTAACAAAAAAATAGAAGGCTTTTGGGCATCGGGCACCATACCAAGCTTTTTGGGAGTGGTTAGAGAAATATTATGGGGGGACAGCAACAGGGGAACGGGCTCTAAGGGGCCCAAAGACCACTAAAAAAAAAGGGTTTATTTCATCCACCAACAAGTTTCCACCATTCAAACGCAGATGAGCTTTCAAAACCGTACCATTGTGCCCTTTCTGGATTTAAGCTGCAAAGTTTTCAAATCTTTTGCAGGGAAATCGTATTACTCCAAGCTTATCACTTAGCCATAAGCACTATTTATCTACCATTTTTTTGCCCTTAACAGGGGAGAAACAAAATCTGGGGGCCCCATAACAAATGAGATGGGGCCCCCATGCCCCAATGACAAAACAAAAACAATAAGTAATACCACCGCTATGGGGAACCACATAGGGGTGCGGAAGAAAAGACACCAATACTTGGGTAAAAAAAAGGCCCCATCTAGGTGAGCCCCTCAATCTCTGGGCTCTAATGCAGTGCTATGGCTAAGTTACACCAGCCCAGGGACATTAATCAAGGTCTTCGAGATTTAAGTTTTTACAAATTTTTTATAAAACGTAAAACAGACATTTTAACTTTATACCTAAGCAAGAGATATAAAAAAAACGGGTCTAATGTAGACTTTGGGTGCCCCACACCTCCCCATACAATTTTTGTGTCCCCAACTGCCCTCCTCTCCTCCACTCAGGTTGCAGTCCCAAACATTACAAGCACCACACATATTTTTAAGTAAATATGTATACCCAAACATTATAACTTATTTTAAAACCACACAAGTTTTCTAAAAATCAGCATTTACGTCGGGGGGGGCCTTTCCATTCCATGAAAATTGAATTTCCTAAACAGAATTACAATGCTTAAGGGGGTACTAAAAGTTTATGAAAAATTTCCCAACCATCTACATGAGTTATCAAAAATAACCTAAGCAACAAATACATGTATTAAAACTTCACTTTAATTATAACTTCTAAAAAGAGGAGAAAAACAAAACAAAAAAATAGCCCTAAAGCAAGGAAACTATACTCAAGAAAGAACAAAATCTAACTTAACCCTAAATAGACCTAGCTAACCCTATAAACACACGGGGATGTTTCCCCCCAAAAGGCGGCCGGCTGGAAAAAACCCACCTAGATAAACAAATCCCCAACAAAAAAAATTCCCGACATGTTTCTATGTCCCCCCAAAACCTTCATCAGGGACTAAATGTGGAAAAAAAAAAAGACAAAAAAAGGGGCAAAGGGCCCCATTTTTTTTAAAGGACCAAAAATAAGGGGTACAAAGGAAAACAACCTATATAATCAAATCACCGGCAAGTGGAAATTGATGGTCATCCCCTAAAAAGAGGCAGTGGTACTAAAAAAACCCCTATATTAAAATGGAGATCATAAAAACAGCAAAATTTTCCCAAAAACACAAAAAAAGTGCCCAAGGGGCCAAAAGTATACATTCATATACAACACAACCAAAACCCAAGGACTACAGTCATATAAAAAAATTGGGGACCCCTATTAATCAAATCATTTTTTAGTTCAAAAATTTTTGGGGTTTGCAACCCATTTCAATTTTATATACTAAAACTAATATTGCACATTTTTTTTAGACAAAAAACCTCATTTCAAACCGAAAAATTTCTGTGTCCATCATTATTGATAAAATCAAATTGAAAAAAAAGGGTGTTGCAAACCCCAAAAATTTTGAACTAAAAATGATTTAGATTAAAGGGGGGCCAAACTTTTTCCCTATGACTGAAAAATTTTTTTCCCCTTGGGCCAAAAAAATTTTTATGTATATATACAAATAAAGTCTTTAATATACACATGTAGCAAAATTTTCCCTGGATTCAAACCATTAAACATAAACCATATACAGATGAACTCCCCACAATCCGGGGTTCAAGCTATAAGTTAGTACACTAATCCATATGCAATGATTCCACCATATATGTCCATAAACAAAATTGGTCCAGGTCAAGGAAATAATGCCATACTCAAGATAGTCTCAAAAATAGAAATCTCATATTAGGCAAAAATAAACAACATCCCATATGGCAATTTAAACAGGGCACCTGCTCATACAATCAAGAACGGATCTATCATATACTCACGGACCGACACCATTACTGCATAACAGCACGTCCTCGGAAATCTTCCAGAGGAATGGTCTCCAGGCTGGACCTAAAGTAGGGTCCTCTCTCCTCTAGTAAGAGGGGCAGCTGCAGCCACCGGCTGCACACGCTGGCATTAAGTATGGTCCGGAGCGCAGAGCGCGCCGCCCGCACTTCCAGTCTCGGCGCCACAGCCGATCACATGACTGAACAGCTGACCTGTAAACCCGGGAAAACCTGATAAACACAGAGACCAGGCACCGAGATACGTGTGCAACAGATACTAAGTTACACAATGTTACAGAGAAAATAAACAGGTATTGAATATGGCAGTTAGGAACAACTAGTCAATGAAGTGCTGATACAGTCTAAGAGGTAAGGTTTTAAATAAAACAGCAAAAGTCTAAACATTCATTCAGTCCTTGTGGTGAGACAGTTTTGAGTCTAAAAATCCACTCAGTCTCCCTCTGAAGCAGCAACCTATCCCACCCCCGAAGGAGGGAAAACCCTGTCAACCCCACAAATTTAACGCATTTCAAGTCACCTCCAGTGTACTACATACGTGCCCTTGCGATTGGGATCCTTACCATGCTTGATGTCATTCACATGTTCCACCCCACATGCTTACGTAGTTCTCTAATGGTCTTTCCAACATATTCCAAACCACAATTGCAGTTGATTTTGTAGATCATACCTTTACTCCTACAGTTTATAAAATGTCCAATATGGAAATCCCTATTGAGCACATTACTGTGGAAGTTTTTTCCGGTCTCCATGAATTCCCATGCAACCCCAACCGCTGCATCTAAAGCATCCCAACACGGTTGATTAAGCCAGGTTTAGGGCTCGAATTACTCTAAAAAATGGCTATGGACTAGAAAATCCTGAATGCTCTTACCTTTACGGTATGTAATGTAAGGGTATTCCCCAATCACCTTTCTCAAATCTGTATCAAGCTTAAGAATCTCCCAATTCTTTGTAATTATTTTCCGCACCGGGGCTGCCGATCCATCAAAATCTCCAATTAGGTGGAAAATACCCTTAGCCTCTTTACTAGACTCCTTCTTAGGAATCAAAAGTGTGTCTCTTGGATGTTGTATAGCATTCATATAGGCCTCTCTAAGAACCCCATCAGGATAACCTCTTCAAGGAAACACTTCCACAGTCCCCGAACTGATTTTTAAATTCCACCAAGTAGAAGCAAGTTCTCCCTCAACGTAAGTATTGGCCCTTAGGGATTCCTTTCTTGAGGAGGACAGGATGACTACTGTCCCACCTCAAGAGGGAATTAGTGGCAGTCGGTTTACGAAAAACCGTAGTCTCAAGGGAATCCCCAGCTGTTTTTTCTAATACAGACGTCCAGAAAGGAAAGAGAAGTCTCATTAATCTCATATGTAAAAAGTAAATTAAGATCATTGTTTTCATTCAAAAAGTTAACAAAAGCCTTAAATCTTTCTGCGGTCCCATTCCAAAGAACCAGGATGTCGTCGATGTACCTTGTCCATAACAAAATATCCTCTGTTCCGAATGTATTGGCCTCACCAAAAACAAAATGATCCTTCCACCAACCCAGGAGCAGAGTTGCGTAGGCCGGCACACAGGAGCACCCATGGGCCCTGCCCCTGAGCTGGTGGTAATCTTCTTATTGAAAACAATAAAATCCTGGTGAGGGCAAACCAAGAAGATGGAGGACAAAACCATTATGTTCCTGAAACTGACACCCTCGTGCACTCAAAAAGTCCTGAACAGCTCTCAGACCACAATCATGTGGAATAGATGAGTAAAGAGCCTCCACATCAATGCTCGCCAAGTGGCATGACTTGGGCACCGTAATACCTTCCAAGTTACGTAGCAGATCCATTGAATCCCTGGTATATGATAGGAGTGCCACCACAAAAAGAGATAAAATCTTTTCAATGTAGTGTCCTATATTTTGACAAAGACTTCCTACACCAGAGACAATGGATCTGCTACGTAAGAGGACACACTTCTTGTGCACCTTGGGTAAGCAGTAGAATGTCGCCATCCTAGGAAAGGATGGAAGCATGTATTCAAACTCATCCTTACTGATGAGACCAGAAACCAGAGCTTTTGACAAGAAACTTAAGTTCTTCAAGATAAACTAACATAGGTTAGAGCCAAATTTCATACCCCCCCATCTTCCCAAAAATCCAGACACATATTATCAATCCTCCGTATCAAGGATCACTATATTCCTCCCCTTACTAGGTGTTTAAGTAAATTTTTAACTTCGGGCCCGACCCTTGATACTCATATACTCATCCTTACTGCAGTTTCATCTGATCCTCATATTGCTTAATTTCTCAAGTTCACTGATCGTCAGCATCACGAAAAGATCTATATATGAGGACTCACTTTGTAGAGGTATGCGTGTGCTTTTATTTTTTAATTCAGTGAAGGGGCCCTTCTCCAGAAGGTTAGGGGAATCCTCAGTAAGGAATTGGGATTGTGATTCCTTAGGGGATAAGTTGTTGAGTCCCCTAAAAAAGTCTGGTCTCTTGTACGTCCAGTGCCTGAACCTCTATTCCGATTACCTCTACCTCTTCCTTTGGGTCGGCCCCTCCCTTTCCTAGGTACTGAACCCATATCCAAATCTGATTGATCGGTTTCAGTAGAAGATAAGTCTGTTTCTGGCTCCCGTCTCGTATCCCTTTCCCCCAAAAAAAGAATAAGCTTTATTGCTTTTAAAGTCGTTCACATCACGAGTAAATTGTTTATGCTTACGTTCTTTTATGTAAAACTGATATCTTTTTATCATATTCTGCAATTGCTTTCCTGAGTTAAGAAGTCTTTTTCTTGCTGAAATGTCTTAGTCACATCTACCTGTCCCTTGATTTTGTTATTCAGGGATTCCAGATTGGACCTCTCATCCTCCAGGAGCAACTGCATAAAGCTAAGGGGGCTTGTCGTGACCTCCTTCTCCCAACTAGATAGAAATGTGGAACTACTATTTTTTGCTCCTGGGGTTAGAGTAATTCTAAGGCCCCTAGGGACAATCCCTCTACTTATATATGCTTCTAGGCTTTGGACCTCCCACCAGGATGTTATCTGTTCTTTATACAATTGTGCAAGTTCACTAAAAGCTGCTTTAAACGTAGGTGTATATCTCCGCTGTATCAAAGTCTGTTCAAAAAAAAACATCCTTAAAACCCCTGTCAGCCATTGACTAGTATCCAAACCTGTAGAAAGGGGACCTGCCATTTACCTGTATCACAAAATTCCTAAACAGAATTACAACAATTAAGGGGGTACTAAAAGTTTATGAAAAATTCCCCAACCATCTACATGAGTAATCAAAAATAACCTAACCAACAAATATCATGTATTTAAAACTTCACTTTTAATAATAAATTCGAAAAAGAGGAAAAAACAAAACAAAAAATAGCCCTAAAGCAAGGAAACTATACTCAAGAAAGTAAAAAAAAAAGTCCCCCTCATTCTACTTAATGTGCTTCTGATTAAGTTATCACCTGAACCATATCTTATTTAATGAAGGAAAGTATAAAAAACACTGCTGTGGTCTTCACAGTCCTCTTGCAATAGGACAAACTGGATGGCAAAACAAGTGCTAGGAATAGGCCAAAAGGAATTTGAACGAAAAAATTACTTTTACCATGCCAAAGGAGTTGATAAGAAAAGCCTTGAGTGAGGAAAAGAAGGGCTCAATTCTGGCTGTATTATCAGAGAGAGTGTCATGTTTCCTCCATCCTTAAAATTTCAAAGACTGCAGTCCATTACAACAAGGTCAAGCAGCAGACATTGGGGACAACAAAGCTACAGATCGGCAGAGGGCGAAAGCAACTCTCCAATGACAGGAATGACCGTCATCTTATTCGAATGTCACTCAGCAACCGCAGAATGACATCAAGTGACTTACAAAAGGAATGGCAAATGGCAGCTGGGGTGAAGTGCAAGGCAAGAATATTTCGTAACAGGCTCCTAGAGACTAGAAAAAAGCCTTTCATCAATGAGAAGCAAAGGAGAGCTAGGCTGAAGTTTGGCAAAGACCATAAGGATTGGACCATAGAGAACTGGAGTAAGGTAATCTTCTCTGATAAGTCTAATTTTCAGCTTTGGCAAACACCAGGTCGTCTAATGGTTAGACGGAGACCTGCAGAGGCGTATAGGCCACAGTGTCTTGCACCCACTGTGAAATTTGAGGGAGGATGTGTGATGATCTGGGGATGCTTCAGCAAGGCTGGAATTGGGCAGGTTAATCTTTGCAAAGAACATATGAATTAAGCCACATATAAGGTTATCCTGGAAAAACACTTGCTTCCTTCTGCTCAGGCAATGTTCCACAACTCTGAGGACTGTTTTTTCCAGTGCGCCATGCCATACAGTAAGGTCAATCAACGTGTGGATGAAGGAGCACCACATCAAGACCCTGTCATGGCCAGCCCAATCTCCAGACCTGAACCCCATTGAAAACCTCTGGAATGTAATCAAGAGGAAGATGGAAAGTCACAAGCCATCCAACAAAGAAGAACTGCTAACAATTTTATGCCAGGAGTGGCCTAACAACGGTCACCCAAAAGCAGGTGAAAAGACTGGAGAAAGCACCAAGACGCATGAAAGCTGGGATATATTGATAAAACTGATCGAACTCTTCGACCTATAAGCTGAGTCCTTAGGTTTCTAAATAAATATGACCTTTTTTTCTATGCATTATTTGAGGTCTGTCAGCTCTGCTGCATCTTTTTGATTATTTTGAAGATTTCTCATTTACTGCAAATAATTCACAATTTTGCTTGTAATTTCGGAGACTGTTGTCAGATTTATGTAATAAAACAATGTACATCCGCCCTCAAAAATATACAATTGAAGAGGAAAATCAGAGAAACTGAAAATTTGGCAGTGGTCTCTTAATTTTTTCCAGAGCTGTATGTCCCATGGCCCCAATATATGTAAAAGAATAAATGAAGCAAAACTAGAATAAAAGTCAGATTTAAAACCATATGAAATGTTTAGTGACTGCAAAGAAATAAATTTAATGGAGCCTAGATAATGGTTTACCTATTAGTTGTAGGGTATCTGGATTTCTATTATCACGAAAACGGGCTGGAGATGAATGATGTTCTCGACCTGAAACCAAAGACATATAAAAAAAAAACTAAAAAACATGAAGATACAATATCATTTAAAGAAAAAATCAGATAGAGCTGAAAGTATATGAACACTGTAGACCTTAAATTCCATAAATCCCACAATCTATAAAGATAGCTGTATCACATACTATACAGAAATAATAATAATAATAATAATAATAATAATATAATAATAATAATAATAATAATAATAATAATAGCAGAGTTGCACACAGATGTTACAGAGATGAGCTTCATACATAACACAGAAATATGATATCCAGTTATGAGGTCACCAACAAAGCCATTGAAAAGCAGTGACAATATTGAGATAACATTCTGTGCCGTGATATCATGGTTTCTTATTGCTCAAGTTTAGCTTGGCTACATCTTTCTACATCAATCTGTCTTGGTCCATGATACATCATTAATTCCTTAATTACACCCAGTGCCCAGTGTGACCATACCAGATACAAATTGGAGAACTTCTACTTCTATTGAGGGTTCCTTATCTACAATGTCTCATCTCTGGTACAGGGGAACATACTTCAGATAGGACGCTGATCACTGATTCTGATTGAAGGGCACAGTCTCTCATAAACTCCCTTATTCCATTCTCATCCTCCTTCCCCACCCCAAATCTAGACCTAGAGGTCAAGCTAAATTTGACAGATAACGCACCATGATATCACAGCACATCACAGCACAGCTATGGAGAAGCAGATCCCCTGGACCACCACAAGCGGTGGTATAAGCCACGCTAGAGAGCGGAATCTAAGTAGGTCCCGGTATTCACTAGACCCATCCGCAAGGCTTGTTGTGACGCGACTTGATTGTGGTGGCCGGGGGGCGCGTGAACAGAAT
>JAODAL010081950.1:0-11739 GCA_025379985.1 Phyllomedusa bahiana
TTTTTTATGGGAATCCCGCTAATTTGTTAATCAAACCTATAATACTTCTACAATCCTCCCCTCAAAGAAAGTGCTGATTGACTTCCCGTGTTTTGTATTTGGGACCCAGTTTAGATTTTTTAAAACATTCTAGCCAATTTGCCAATATATATAAGACCCAGATTTTATCCTACACAGATTATCATGGGTGGGTAGTGGATCCTTCAAATCAGCCACCACTCCACCACTTTGGAGTGAGAAACACATTCTAACGAGCCCTTTGTCTTCACCTTCAACCCCTAAAAGGAGGCTTGGACTCCGTTGCAGGGAATTCCCAGGTCACTACCCCCGACATGATCACTCACCAGTGATGACTGGCATTGTGGGCAAGGACAAAGGGGGGAGGGAACTGGGAGGTAAAGTGGAAGGTCAGGACAGGCGGCATACTTTAATTAATGGGTCACATGCTCGAGTTCACGACAGTAGGAGTTTAATTGTAAATGAATCAGATTAGCCAAAGGTCAATACCGGAAACCGTGCAGAAAAACGAATGCAAATGCAGCTATATGCACCAATAATCTGGCAATGGGCTGGATGGAGGTGCCTCTTTATATATCCACAGGTGGCAGGAGATGGGTTAGGGAGGCTAGGTTTGCGCATGTTGGTTAAATTGCTCCGTGCACATGCACTATATGGGATGTCAAAGTACATGTAGAACATGAGCGAACCTGCAACTTGGTAGACAGACAGAGATACTGGAGATTATGACTTAGAAGTCTTGTAAAGGATGCTTTTGAGATTTGCCAATCCTCTGGATCCTTCCAGTAATCCTTGGGAAAATGCGTAAAGACAGGTTATGCAAAACCCGCCCGGAATAAGGGAATTTCAAGGAAATTTTTTTGGGGCATTCCCGGAGTTTGGGTTTTTAAACTACATATGGCCTCTGGAAAGTTTTCAAGTAAGAGGTTCAAAAAAAAAGAAGACCATCATATTAAATTTTCAACTAGTCTAAATTAACCTATAAGAATAACCCTACGGGGAGGATTGTCCCAAATTTTAAAAAAAGGGTTTTTTTGGGCCTGTTGGGGGTTGGTGTCCATATTGTTTCATGAGCTTGATCCTATTCTGGAGAGCCAGTCAAGCCTTCATACAATGGAAGAGAGGTCTATAATAACCAACCTTTCCACCACTGGTCCTCATTTCCAAAGCCTTAAACCAAGTGGGGGGACATCATTAATGAGTTATTGTATCTTAGAACCCCATCATAGTTTCTGTTCAGACTCTTTGGGGGTATTTGCTGGGGGTATTAAGACAGGCAATATCTGTAAATACTGTATTGGTTTTCAGGTCCTTCTCTCAAGTCAATGTCAATGAGGAAGGGACCATAGTAGTCTATATGGAGGACTCTTTCTCTAAGACATTCATTTCTCCCTTTAATTTACAAGATTGGAATAATTGTCAATAAGAAAGAGGACCATAGTTGCCTATATGGAGGACTCTACCCCAAGACATTAATTTCTTCATTTCCAATTGACATTGGATTGAAGATGTTTGTCAATTTCAATGAGGAAAGGGACCATACTTGTTTATATGGAGAACTCTTCCCCCTAAGAAATTAATTTCTTATTGGAATTAGATTGGAGGTGATTGTCAATGTCAATGAGGAAGGGGACCATAGTAGTCTATATAAAGAACTCTTGCCCTAAGACACTCATTTCTCCATTTCCCATTAATGTTGGATTGGAGGTGATTGTCAATGTAAGTGAGGAAGGGGACCATTGTTGTCTATGTGGAGGACTTTACCCCAAGACATTCATTTCCCCATTTTCTATTAACATTGGATTGGATTGTCAATCAGGAAGGGGACCATAGTTGTCTATATGGAGAACTCTACCCCAGGACATCAATTTCTCAATTTCCCATTGACATTGGATTGGAGATGATTGTCAATGAGGAAGGGATCATATTAGTCTATATGAAGGACATTAATTTGATTGGAGAGAAATGAAAACCATAATTACACTTGGAATTCTTTAAACATAAAAAATCATTCACCTTGGGTTATTATTTCCATTATTTTCATCTGAGTTTCCAACAAGAATGATACCCCCATTCAGCCAGTCTCCACAGCAGTCTCCTCTGTTAGTGACTGTTATGTGGGAGATCTTATGAGGTTCCAGTAAGTCCACCCTCCACCAGGCCGAGTCATCATTGTTAGTGCTGGAACAGGATCCAAAGCCAAAATTTGAGTTCAAGTTTCCATCAATGGCATTGATAGCACTGGAGAGGTAGCCAATGTCAAAGTTGTAGAAAATAGATGACTGTGTGGCCCGACCACGAAGGGCAACATTTTTGTCTGTGGATCATATGAATAGAGAAAATCTTTGCATTTTAACTGTCCATTTTGGTCTGCAATGACTACTAGGTGTTTTAATGAAGGCTGGATTACACTGTTCTCATACTGGAAAATAAAATACCAATCTGTGCTGCGCCTTCCTATCCAATACCAACTTACAATACCAACCAATACCAACTGTATCCCCAAACCAATCCCTACTGTGCCTCCCTAGCCAATAACAACTTCACCTAACCAATCAATACCAATTCTACTTCACCAACCTATCCCAGCTGTATACTACCAACCAATCCTAACCATACACCAGACAGAAATACCAGTTGTACGCCAATAACCAATTCCAACTTTATACCAAAAAACTATGTTAGCTGTATACTACTAACCAATCCATATTGTATTTGCCCAAACAATCGCAACTATATCTACCCAACTAATCTAACTGTATCCTACCAACCAATCACAACTGTTCACTACTCACTCCCCTCAACTGTACTCTATTGACCAATCCCAACTGTACCCTCACAAACAATCCCGCCTTTACCTCCCCAACCAATACAAAAACATTCTATCTATAACCAACAACCAATTCCACTTGTATACTAGCAACCAATCCCAATGGTACAGTGCCAACCAATCCCAATTATACACTGGCAATCAATCCCAACTGTACACTGGTAACTGACCCTAACTATATGCAAGTAACAAATCTCAACGGTGCACCACAACTACTCCCAAATGTACACTGGCAACCACTATCTGATCCCAACTGTATCCTACCAACTACTCCCAACTGTACACCAACTGATCCCAACTCTACACTGCCAACCAATCCTAACTGTACACCAACTGATCACAACTCTACACTGCCAACCAATCCTAATTGTACACCAACTGATCCCAACTCTACACTGCCAACCAATCCTAACTATACACCAACTGATACCAACTCTTCACTTCCAACCAATCCTAACTTTACACCAACTGATCCCAACTCTACCATGCCAACCAATCCTAACTGTACACCAACTGATCCCAACTCTACACTGCCAACCAATCCTAACTGTACATCAACAGATCCCAACTCTACACTGCCAACAAATCCTAACTGTACACCAACATATCCCAACTGTACACTGCCAACCAATCCTAACTGTACACCAACAGATCCCAACTCTACACTACCAACCAATCCTAACTGTTCACCAACTGATCCCAACTGTATCCTACCAACTACTGCCAGCTGCACACCAACAACTGATCCCAACTCTACACGGTCAACCACTCCCATCTGTACATAACCTGTTCCCAAATGCATACAACCAACTACTCCCAACTGTACACCAACAACTGACCCAACCAATCCCATCTATACACCACCTGATACCAACTTTGCACCACAACTGTATCCATCCAACTCCTACCCACTGTACCTCAATAACTGATCCCAACTGCACACTGCCATTCAATCCCATCTGTACACTAACTGATCCCAACTGTACACCACAACTACTCCCAACTGTTTCCTACCAACTACTCCCAACTGTACCCCAACAACTGATCCAAACTGTGCACTGCCAATGAATCCCACCTGTGTCCCAATAACTAATCCCAGCTGTACAATACCAACTACTCTGCCAGCCAATCTCAACTGTATATTATCACTAAACCTAACTAGAAGCTGAAAACCAAATAACACTGCACCCCAACAACCAATCAACAATGAATATCACCAAAATCCCAACCAATACCAATTTTATACTTTTAACTAATCCCTAATTTGTACTACCAACCAATCTTAACTGAACACCACCGTCTGATGCCATACCTCTCGACATTTCTAACCACACCCAATCACAAGACATCCCATCAGAACACGCCACTAACCATGTCCCAACATGACATCACACCCAGACATGACGCTAACCACGCCTAAACACCCCCAATTATTTCCAGCTTCCCTTAGCAAACCAGTGCCAAATAACAGAGGTGTTACTGGGTTCTATAAAGATATATTTACATAAAATGTTTAATATGAACTCATAGTGACTGAATAATACTGTCATACTTTTCCGGAACATAAACCATCATGCAGGGACCAATATTCCCACCATACAATAACCATATAGTGGTAGTTACCAGTGTACACAGGCCCTGCAGACTGTATATTACCTCCATACAGTGACCATATAGTTGCAGATTCTAGTGTACACAGGCTTAGCAGACTGTATATTACCACCATACAGTGACCATATAGTGGTAGTTACCAGTGTAAACAGGTTCTGCAGACTGTATATTACCTCCATACAGTGACCATATAGTTGCAGATTCCAGTTTACACAGGCTCAGCAGACTGTATATTACCACCATACAGTGACCATATAGTGGTAAGAACACCATGCACACAGGCTCTGCAGACTGTATATTACCACCATACAGTGACCATATAGTGGTAGACACCAGCACACACAGACTCTGCAGACTGTATATTACCTCCATACAGTGACCATATAGTGGTAGACACCAGTGTACACAGGCTCTGTAGACTGTATATTACCACCATACAGTGACCATATAGTGGTAGACACCAGTGCACACAGGCTCTGCAGACTGTATGTTACCTCCATACAGTGACCGTATAGTGGTAGACACCCAGTGTAACACCAGGCTCTGCAGACTGTATATTACCACCATACAGTGACCATATAGTGTAGACCACCAGTGTACACAGACTCTACAGACTGTATATTACCTCCATTCAGTGACCATAAAGTGGTAGACACCAGTGTACATAGGGTCTGCAGACTGTATATTACCACCAAACAGTGACCAAATAGTGGTAGACACCAGTGTACACAGGCTCTGCAGACTGTATATTACCTCCATACAGTGACCATATAGTGGTAGATAACCAGTGTGCACAGGGTCTGCAGACTGTATATTACCACCACACAGTGACCATATAGTGGTAGATACCAGTGTACACAAGCTCTGCAGACTGTATATTATCTCCATACAGTGACCATATAGTGGTAGACACCAGTGTACACAGGCTCTTCAAACATATAAGTTATTACAGTGTAGTTACATCCAATGACTCACATGTGATGTCTTCTCTGATGGGAGTCTTTGTCGTTCCCTTTTCTCCTCCACCTGACCCAGTTGACTTTTTCCAGCCGACAATTGTCTCTGCAGAGTTAAACACACAAACATTTTAGACTTCTAACTTTTTCCAGCACATCCCAAATTATTCCCCACAAATATACAAACTCCCCATATGCAGTGGCCCAAACGGTAACAATGACCCCACACAGTAATACAGGGCTCCCTTTTGTGCCCACAAGTCTTTTTTTATTGCCCCCATAAAAGGGGTAGGTACAACCTCCATATAGCAGTTATCCTACAAATTAAGAAGCCAAATAGAAAGACCCCCTTTAGGTAGGTAGTGCCCCAATAGACAGGTAGCCACCAAATTAGATAGTAGACAGA
The DNA here is from genome assembly GCA_025379985.1 of Phyllomedusa bahiana. Taxonomy (NCBI): domain Eukaryota; kingdom Metazoa; phylum Chordata; class Amphibia; order Anura; family Hylidae; genus Phyllomedusa; species Phyllomedusa bahiana. The sequence continues at coordinate 5,822 of JAODAL010081950.1, forward strand.
CCCATCATATTAGGTAAGTGGGTCCAGTTAGGTAGATAGGTTGATAAGGTCCCATTAGGTAGGCAGAAAGGTCCCCCTTTAAAAAATAAATAGACAGGCAAGTCCCCAATTAGATAGGTAACCACCCCTATTAGGTGGATAGGGCTCTTTGTTAGATAGGTAAGTAATGCCTCAAGGACCTAGGCAGGTTTCCAGGAAAGTACAGCCACAAATAGATAGGTAGGTAAGTACGCGTCCCTGATCCTTAACAGAGTCTCCTTTAACTGCGATTACAAATAAAATAAAAATAGAATTCGCCCTTCACCCATTTCCCTGCCGATCAGCCTGTTTCCCAAGATGAGGTGCAGAGCAGGCACCATCACACAACTTGCATTTGGACACACCACTGACGTTTTGTAGGATGCAGGCCTAATATTCAGCCTACAAGGCTAATTGGTAGGGCCCGATGGCTCCCTGCTCTGTCCTGGTTTTCAACTGAATGCATATATTTTGGAGGCACATGCAATTTGACTAGGGCTGTGGAGTCGTGGAGTCGGAGTCGGTGGCTATTTTGCAGGAGTCGGAGTCGTCATAAAATGGACCTACTCTGACTCTTAAAATATATAATAAGTTGGTCCAGTTAGTTCGATGCAAAGAGCAAGAGGAATTGGGTCTGGCCATGCTACTGCTCCCCATATCTTCAGCCTCATCAAATGAGAGTGTAATTGATGACATGGAGCAGGCAAAGCGCTGCCCCAGGGAAAAGATTCCGTTTCCCATGGCAAACAGATTTCAGCAACATTTTTCACCTGCTTTCCAAAGAAGTAGAAGAGTTCAACCATTCATCAAAACTTTTGAGGCAATCCCTTTATACCCTGACTTTGTTTAGAGATGTTGCCCCTGTGGTCACCGCTTTGCCCCCAAGTTAGTGTAGAGAGGCCGTTCTGTAGCCTGGAAATAATGAGATCAGATGTGAGGTCATGTATGCAGGATCTGATGGAGGCAACACTATTTCTCTGAGCAAATTCAGAGACTCCACAAATGTTCCTGCAGTGTTTTACATATTTACAATATTTTAGGGTTCTAAAGTCATATCCAATAGATATATTTTACACTGACAAGCAAAAGTGTAACAATGTTTTGAACTTTTGACTTCAGGCTCCATATCTCACCATCCACTACAGCTTTGTACATGAGGCTACTGTAATTTTATACATAAATGTGACTTGCAAGTATTTAGCATCTGCTTAGTTCTGCAGATTCTTTCCTGTAACTGCATTGTTACTATTTTGCTCATAAAAATCAAAGTGTTAATTTTTATTATTTTGTTAGTATTTGGGAAATCCCCCTTTGGTTTTCAGCTCTGCCTGAATCCTTCTGGGCTCTGAATCAGATTCAAGCATATCTTGACTAAAATCTGATCCCAGGTCTCTTCTACACATTCCCAATGTTGGTGCAAACTGGACTTGGATACAAATACAGCTTTGTCTTCAACTCTACCCATAAGTGTTCAAAAGAGCAAAACATTGTTACCCTTTTGCTTGTCAGTGTCTGTTCTACCTAAATAGCTTGATTATTGTATCATAAGGTGATAAACAGCCGGATGTTACCATTTTACTACTGTAAAGTTATCACTTAAACATGCGCCGTGTATGAGGGAGTCGGGAGGTTTGGAAAATTGAGGAGTCGGAGTCGGGGCTTTGGCTTGCCGACTCCACAGCCCTGAATTTGACACACAGCAGCCCTGGGTCCCCTGCCATCCGGGACAGCGGGACAGCCCCTAGAATCTGAAATGTTGCTGCTGGATCCAGGACGGTTGGGAGCTGTGTAATGCCAGCTGTTTTCTTGTTTTGTACCAACCAATCAGGTCCAGAACTAATGTGGCTTTACGGCACTTGTGCTACTGGCTGATACCTCAGAGGGCATCCTTCCATAAGACTGAGGGACCCACAGGCCTCCCTGCTAAAAAGCAGTCTGCCCCTGTAACGTTCCTCATATGAGAGAGGCACCATTAGTCACGCCAATAAAATATAAGTACATTCAGCATATGTATGAGCCTTTGTAATATGTATGTAAATATTGTAAATATGTGTATATGCTGTATCCGTTTGTATATGCTGTATCTGTGTGTATGTGCTCTGTGTAGATGCTGTGCATATGTATATATGCTGTATAAGTGTGTAGAAGCTGTATATGTGTGTATATATTGTATATATGTGTATATGCTGTACATGTGTGTATGTGCTGTGTGTATGTGCTGTATAAGTGTGTAGAAGCTGTATATGTGTGCATATATTGTATATATGTGTATATGCTGTATACGTGTGTATATGCTGTACATGTGTGTATGTGCTCTGTGTAGATGCTGTATATGTGTATATATGCTGTAGAAGCTGTAAATGTATGTATATACTATATATTTATGCTGTATATGTGTGTATCTATTGTATATGTGTGTATATATGCTCTGTTTAGATGCTGTATATTTGTGTATACATTGTATATTCTGTATGAGTGTAGATGCTATATGTGTATACATTGTATAAAGATGTTCATGCTGTATATGTGTATATATTGTATATACACTCACCGGCCACTTTATTAGGTACACCTGTCCAACTGCTCGTTAACACTTAATTTCTAATCAGCCAATCACATGGCGGCAACTCAGTGCATTTAGGCATGTAGACATGTCAAGACAATCTCCTGCAGTTCAAACCGAGCATCAGTATGGGGAAGAAAGGTGATTTGAGTGCCTTTGAACGTGGCATGGTTGTTGGTGCCAGAAGGGCTGGTCTGAGTATTTCAGAAACTGCTGATCTCCTGGGATTTTCACGCACAACCATCTCTAGGGTTTACAGAGAATGGTCCGAAAAAGAAAAAACATCCAGTGAGCGGCAGTCCTGTGGGCGGAAATGCCTTGTTGATGCCAGAGGTCAAAGGAGAATGGGCAGACTGGTTCGAGCTGATAGAAAGGCAACAGTGACTCAAATAGCCACCCGTTACAACCAAGGTAGGCAGAAGAGCATCTCTGAACGCACAGTACGGCCAACTTTGAGGCAGATGGGCTACAGCAGCAGAAGACCACACCGGGTGCCACTCCTTTCAGCTAAGAACAGGAAACTGAGGCTCCAATTTGCCCAAGCTCATTGAAATTGGACAGTAGAAGAATGGAAAAACGTTTGCCTGGTCTGATGATTCTCGATTTATGCTGCGACAATCGGATGGTAGGGTCAGAATTTTGTGTCAACAACATGAAAGCAAGGATCCATCCTGCCTTGTATCAACGGTTCAGGCTGGTGGTGGTGGTGGTGTCATGGTGTGGGGAATATTTTCTGGGCACTCTTTGGGCCCCTTGGTACCAATTGAGCATCGTTGCAACACCTTGTGGAATCTATGCCACGAAGAATTGAGGCAGTTCTGAAGGCAAAAGGGCGTCCAACCCGTTACTAGCATGGTGTACCTAATAAAGTGGCCGGTGAGTGTATGTGTATATGCTGTATATATGTGTATATTTTGTATATGTTTATATTTGTGTAGATGCTATATACGTGTGTATATTATACTAAGATGTAAGGCTACATGCATAACACATACACCCCATACACCCCATACACAAATTGCCAGAAATTACAATAATTAAGCAGGGGTGCAGAAGCATCAGCTGATTGGTAGTAATTACCCAGGGTCGGCGATGTGGACGTCCTTCTCTGTGTTGTCCTACAGCTCATGAATCTATCTGAAAGACACAGGCGGTATATCTGTCTGAGCCACCACTCGCTTCACTATAAAACACTCGTAGCATGTAAACATTTTGCCTGATTTTCCAGAACAGAAAAGTCAGTACACCTCTCACCTTTTTGTAAATATTGTTATATTTTCCTGGGACAACACTGAGGATCTGACCCTTTGATACAATGTAAAGTAGTCAGTGCCCGGCTTGTATCACAGGGGGATGGGGTGTCCTCAAAATAACACAGACATCAGTGTCTAAACCACTGGCAACAAAAGTGAGTACACCCCTAAATGACAACAAAAGTGAGTACACCCGTAAGTGACAACAAAAGCAAGGGCGCCCCTAAGTAACAAAAGTGAGGACACCGACACCCCTAAGTGACAACAAAAGTGAGTATACCCCTAAGTGACAACAAAAGTGAGGACACCCCTAAGTAAAAATGGACAAATTGTGCCCAATTTGCCATTTTCCCTCCCAGAGTCATGTGACTCATTAGTGTTACAAGGTCTCAGGTGTGAATGGGGAGCAGGTGTGTTACATTTGGTGTTATTGCTCTAACACTCTCTCATACAGGTCACTGGAAGTTCAGCATGGCTCCTCAACGCAAAGAACAGAGGATCTGAGAAAAAGGATTGTTCCTCCATATAAAGATGGCCGAGGCTATAAGAAGATGCCAACACCCTGACACTGAGCTGCAGCAACGAGGCCAAGACCATACAGTGGTTTAACAAGACAGGTTCCACTCACAACAGGCCTCGCCATGGTCGACCAAACAAGCAGAGTGCACGTGCTCAGCTCATATCCAGAGATGAGTGCTGCCAGCATTGCTGCGGAGATTGCAGGGGTGGGGAATCAACCTGTCAGTGCTCAGACCGTATGCCGTACACTGCATCAAATTGGTTTGCATGGGTGTCGTCCCGGAAGGTTGCCTCTTCTATAGATGATTCACAACAAAGCTGGAGACAAACAGACTAAGGATTACTGGAACTATGTCCTGTTCTCTGATGAGACCAAGATTAACTTATTTGATTCAGATGGTGTCATGTGTGTGTGGTGGCAACCAGGGGAGGAGTAAAAAGACAAGTGTGTCTGTCTACAGTCAGGCATGGTGGTGGAAGTGTCATGGTTTGGGGCTGCATGAGTGCTGTGGGGAGCTACAGTTCATTGAGGGAACCACAAATGCCAACATGTACTGTGAAATCCTGAAGCTGAGCATGATCCCATCCCTTCTGGGCCACAAGGCAGTATCCAACATGATAACGACCCCAAACACCTCCAAGATGACCACTGCCTCGCTAAACATAATGAGGGTAAAGGTGCTGGACTGGCCAAGCATGTCTCCAGACCTAAACCCTATTGAGAATCTGTGGGGCCTCCTCAAACAGATGTTGGAGGAGCACAAGGACTCTCACATCCACCAGCTCCGTGATGTCGTCATGGAGGAGGGAAGAGGATTCCAGTGGCTGCAACCTGCGAAGCTCTAGTGACCTTCATGCCTAAGAGAGTTAAGGCAGTGCTGGAAAATAATGGGGGGCCACACAAAAAATTGGCACTTTGGGCACAATTTGTCCATTTTCACTTAAGGGTGTACTCACTTTTAATGCCACTTAGGGGTGTACTCACTTTTGTTGTCACTTAGGGGTGTCCTCACTTTTGCTGTCACTTAGGGGTGTCCTCACTTTTGTCCCCAGCGGTTAGACATTGATGTCTGTGTGGAGTTATTTTGAGGACACCACATTCCCCTGTGATACAAGCCGAGCACTGACTTACATTGTATCACTTAGGGGTGTCTGCACTTTTGTTGTCACTTAGGGGTGTCCTCACTATTATTGTCACTTAGGGGTGTCCTCCCTTTTGTTGTCATTTAGGGGTGTACTGACTTTTGTTTTTCACTTAGGGAGTACTCCCCTTTTGTTGTCACTTAGGGGTTGGGCCTCCACTTTTGTGTCATTTAGGGTGTGTACTGACTTTTGTTGTTTACTTAGGGGAGTACCACTTTTGTTGTCACTTAGGGGTGTCCTCACTTTTGTTGTCATTTAAGGGGTGTACTCACTTCTGCTGTCACTTAGGGTGCACTCACTTTTGTTGCCAGTGGTTTAGAACATTGATGACTGTGTTTTAATTATTTTGGGGGACACCAAATTTACACTGTAACACAAGCTGTACACTGTCCCATAAAAAGATATAATACAATATTTTGGGA
>JAODAL010081951.1:0-11738 GCA_025379985.1 Phyllomedusa bahiana
CCCTGATATGTCCAGTTTTAGTATCTAACAGTCTTCTTTCTAAATCCAGTTGTGTTAAGTTTTAGCATATCCTTGTTTATTGTCTAAGTTCCGTTTGGCCAAGTTTTAGAATTTTATAGCCCTTGAGAATATCAGTTTGGTGTCTGTGTGGTCTCTGATGAGTTCTGCCAATTAAGTCTCTGACTCCCAGAACTGCTTTCTTTTAAAGGGTCAATTGTAGCTAAAGGACATTTCTGAGGGAGAGCTTTGGGGTCAGAGGTTCTGGTGGCAGTTACAACAATAGGGCTAGGATTAGGTCAAAATTTAGGAACAGAGAGTTTCAGTTATTACTTTTACTGTCTTGCTTCCAGATTGGACTCATATGTGGAATCTCCACCAGCTGTGCCTCTGTCACAATCCGCCTCCTGTCCATTTGCTGAATCTTCTAGTGGTAAGTGTCTCTTATTTTTGGTTGATGCACGCTGATTTTAGTTATTTCTTATGACTGCTGGTGTTCTTCACTGTTTGGTTTTGTTGTAGTTTGCAGGTCACCAGCGTTGTTACATTTTATCCTGATGCTACATTTCCTTGTTAGGTTGTGTTTACACAGATCAGATTTGACCCCCATTTTGGTATGAATTTAGCATCTATGTTAAATCTACTGATAATGCAAATATAATGCAAGTGAATAGGGTTTCTGCAATCATGTTCACATCCATTGGAAATGTTCCATGAAGATTTAATTCTTTGTGTCACTTGTCACCTAATTTATTTGCAATTCTTCTATTGTTTCATAGTCTGGGGGATATTTTTGGGGCATTCTCTGGGCCACTCATCCATATAGAATAAGCTCTCACCTGCTTTGGGTATGAATCCCTCCTTGCAGATCACGTACACCCATACATGTTGATTGTCTCCCCTGGGGCGGATGAGATCTTCCAGAAAGACAATGCGACATGTCACATGGCTAGAAATGTCCGACATTGGGTGGAAGAGCAGGACCAAGACTTCCCAGTACTACCCTGGCCCCTAATTCCCCAGATCCAATTGAGCATGTGTGTGGGAGCCCATGGATGGTGGTGCTGGCTCTATGGCCTCTCCAATAGCTGTGGTATGTAGTTGGCTATAGATGTAGCTGCACCAGCCAGTTACTCTTATAGTCGTTTTGATTTAACTTACGCCCCTCCATCCCCCTCCCTGCACACACCTTGCAGAAAATGTCCCAGTACTTACCTTTCTCGTCACTGCACTTCCACTGCTTTAGTGGCTCAGGTGTCCATTGATGGCCCCTCACAGATGATATCCTTATCTTGGCTCGTAAGCACAAGCCATTTACTGACCTCAGTGGTCGTTGGTTGGCTTCAGTGGTCATACATGCTGGCCCGTCATCAATGCTGGACTGTGAGGTCTGGAGCCCACCAATGGAATGTATGCTTGGTGCCCACCAGTGAAGTTGATTCATGGGAACCCACCAGTTAGGCAGATACCTGGGAACCACCAGTGGAGTTAATTCTCAGGGCTTCCTCTACATACCCTACAGTACATGATTACACATGCTGCACATTACTCTTGCACTCTGCCTCTTTTTTACCTACCTTTCTTCCTGAAAAGCAAAACCAGGGGACCACCATGCCCAGGGGCCGGCCAGATGTTTCCCCTACTCCCCTGTGTGCCAGTATGAGCCTGCCCATTATCTCTGAGGCCAGTGATCGGCTCATGATCATGTGAGCCATGAACAGGACATCATCATAGAGGGATTGGTGAAGGACTCTGGTGGGGCTGGAACGGCACTGATGGGAGAGGCAAGTACCAGATCAGTTTTGGGCACTGGCCAACTTTTTAACACAGGAGAAAATGCCCTTTAAGGCATTTATACCATGGACTTTAACTCGAGTCAAGTCCATGTGGTGTTTCCCAAACTAGCAGATAGTCATGAATTTGGTTCAATGCCTCTTGTTAGGATCCTCCATTCTCTCTTAGGATCACTAAGCCTCTCCATTTTTTGGCCATGAATGATTTAACCCATAATTGGCATGTTCTTTGGTTAACTTCTCAACCTGCATTTGGTGGCCTCATCCACAACCAACCCATAAAGCCTTGGGGAAGTTTAATCCTGGGTCTTGCAGGCAAAAAGTGGCTGCATTATAGTTCCCACAGAGGGCTCTTTAGAAACTCTGGAGTCATCCATATCCCCTAATAGCTCCAGTGATGAGCCAGCACTTGGCAGCCACCATGTCCATTAATATAATGAAGCAAGTTTTAAGACTTTTAATCCAATTTGTGGAGCTTTTCCTTTCCTTAGTATATTTATCATCAATGGCGGGAAGGAATCCAATGACTTCTGCAATTTGCAGCAACTTCTCTTTTGGGGGATCGGTGTGAAAATATATTTTCTTTCATCTGGTTCTTGAAAGATTATAATAAAATAATAATAATAATAATAATATTAGCTTGGCTCTGCTCTGTCACAATATAAATGGAACTTTAATTGTATTTTTAGGTTCTGCCTCTTAAGGCTATAACAGGAGGACTACTTTCTTAAAAAAAAAAAAGATTTATTGTATTCTTCATGAAAGTTGTTAAATTACAGGAAAATATGGAAATTATAGCTCACATTAGTTAGTTTGTCTATTGGACCTTTCCATCAGTGTGTGTGTAGGTCGCTTGTTCCCATCTGACCATTATTCTTTGCATCCTCTTGCATCATGTGTCATGACTCTTGGTCCCCCATGGTTCAACCAGCTTTTTGTTAACTTAATGAAAGTTGTAAAATGACGGGGAAATATAGAAATGATAGCTTACATTGGTTAACTTATATATTGGTCCTTTCCATCTGTGGTCTCTCAATCTCATCTCACCATCATTCTTGGCATCCTCTTGCATCATGTGTCAGGGCTCCTAGTCTCCCATGGTTCAACCCTTTTTTTTGCCAAACATCACATGTCCCTTGTCTGTCATATTTTGTGAGGACCTATAAGTATATTTCTAGGTTCTGCTTCTTAGCACTATAGCAAAAGGACTCAGATTAACTTCTTTTGAAAAAAGTTTACATTTTTTGCATTCTTAATAAAAGTTGTAAAATTCCAGAAAAATATAGAAATTGTAGCTTACATGCATTAACTTGTATATTGGGTCTTCCCTTGTATGTCTTTTTTCCCACTGAGATCATTCTTTGCATCCACTTGCATCATGTGTCATGGCTCTTGGTCCCCCATGGTTCAACCCTTTTTTGCCAAACATCACATTTTCCCCCGTTATCATATTTTTGTGGGAAATTTAAGTATATTTCTAGGTTCTGCTTCTTAACACTATAGCAAAATGACTCAGAATAACTTCTTATGAAAAAAAATGAACATTTATTGCATTCTTAATGAAAGTTGTAAAATTACAGAAAAATATGGAAATTGTAGCTTACATGGGTTAGCGTGTATATTGGGTCTCTCCATCTGCATGTCTTGTTCTCATCTGACCATCAGTGCATGGCTTTTGTCGCCCATTGGGTTAATCCCTTTTCACCACCTAACATGTCCCCCCGTCTGTTTATATTGTGAAGCTAGCGTGTTACTAAAAAAAAACTACCAAATTCTAAACCCTCCAGTCCCATCACTGAAATAGTTGTGTTCTCCTTGAAATATGAAATATATAAGTAACCCTTTAAATTGACTCATGTTAATATTATATCATTTCAGAACACATCATATGTAACAACCGGGAAGTAAATTTCATTTGCACAACATCCCATAGATGGAAAACTTATCCTGAACTATTCCAGACATCTGGACCTCCCCAAAATTGTAGGTACCCAGATGAAGAAATCTAGGGAAGTCCAGATTTTCTTACATTGTGTAAAATATAATTATTACAGTTTCAATGGTTTATAGATTTTAGAGCAATTAATAAAAAATAGATCCCTGATCTGAACGATAAAGGATTATGGGCGACATGTATGAAGGAAGGCGCGTCAAAGTGAATCTAGTTTTCGGTGTATAATGTGTCTGAATCTATGAAAGTGGTTTTTGTGTGTTCAGAAATAGTGTGTAAAGTTCCCCTCGCCTCGCCTGTGTGTTTGTCGCATTATGGAACTGAGGCACATTAGTAATGCCCCAAACATGTATAAAGGTTATAGATAGGCTGGGAATTAGAGAAAAGTCATTAGAATAGCATATCAGTGACTAGAAACTATGGCACTGATCCTGTTTGGAGGACCACAGGTCCCAGCAATACCTGTGCTGTGCTGGCTCTTGCCGTATGAAGAATAAAGGGTGAGAGCAGCAGAAATAAATTTCAAATTTAATATAGAAAAAATTAAAAATGTACAAATCTGAACATCATAATCAGTGGGTTATTTAAAGGAGTTGTCTCCCCACAGGGTTTCAAAGAATGCATGAAAGAAATTCTCTGTCACTTCCTGGTTCAGACTAATTTGCATAAGCTCCATGCTTGTACAGCATAAACTCTGTGCTCAGTTGTGCTTTCAGATGCTAATTAGATTAGATTAGCTTCTCAAACTACTCTGAGGACTTCTTATCTGATCCCCAAAACAAAAGCCCTAATTACAGAGCTGTTTACTTGAGATAAATCAAGCTTTTTACTGTCTGGCAGCACAGGACACTGACTGACACGGCCGACCTGTGTGCTGACTCTCTCTCAGTTATCTCATCGAACAAACAGCCCCAGCAGATTTGTTTACAGTGCCATTACTCAGGGAACTGAAATAGCCATGGAGGTAATTAATTCAATTGTATCTCTTTAGGGATAACAGATGAACAATGCAATAATTTGGGAAAAATGTCTTTATTTTGTGTTCCCTACAATTTGAAAGCTATTCTTTGTAGCGAGACAACCCCTTTAATGTAAAACTAGTTTTAGATTCTATTAATTTTAAGCACATTTTATAGGAGATATTTAATATTTTTGAGATATTATATATTTTTATATTAATTTTATATGATCACATTTTTTATTACATTTAAATAATTTAATTTTATATAGTTTGATAATTATGATAAATTACTTTTTATTAATCTTCTGGTGTAAGTTGAGAAATATTGGACATTTTTTGCCCTAACAGCAAATCTAGCTTCACTTCGACTCGGGCTCAGACCACATTGAGATAGGTCTGCCTGTCCGAGCAGTAATGTGCCTAGTTTTGCCGATCCACATTCATATATGTGTCTAATATTACGAGTGTGGTGCGACGCCCCCAGAACACCCCCTCATGTTTGGCGCATTAGAAAGTGTCGAGTCTTATGAACAATGCGCCTAACACATTCATTAGACGCATTAGACATCGTAGCTGCTCACACAGGCGCATTGTACGCCAGAAAAAGGGTGAAAAACCCGATCATACAAGTCACCCTAAGTCGTCAAAATTTTGTATTTATTTTTTAACCCCTTCCTGACGTAGACTTTTTTTTTTTCACGTTCATTTTTTTCTCTTCGCCTTCCCAGAGCCATAGCTTTTTTCAGCTTTTATATTTTTCCACCAACCAAGACAAATGAGGGCTTTTATTTTCCAGGACAAGATTTAATTTCTAATGGTGGAATTTACTATTTCATGAAATGTACTGGGAATCCGCAAAAAAATTTGTGAAAAAAACGCATTTGCGCCATGTTTGTGAGAGTTTTGCGTTCAATCTTCGGTACAAACAATGTATTCTCTGTATATTATAGGTTTATAAGAATGGGACGATACCAAAAATGTAGGTTTCCGTTACGTTTTGGTACCATAAAAAAAATCCAAACTTTTTTTTTCACTGTAATTTTGAGTCCCCCGAGGGCAGGGGTGGGCAATTAATTTTCCCATCGGGCCGCATGAAAAAGTGCGATGCTTTTGGAGGGCCGGACTAATAAAAACATAGGGTGAACGGGGAAAAAAATGTTTTTTGGGTGTTTATTTTCTGGAATTTACTGGGGGATGTATCTATATACCTGTCTTACTCATGGTACACAGTAAGGCAGGTATATACAGCTTCCTCAGTAAGATAGGTATGTAGATGTAGTCCCCTCAGTCTGGCAGGTATATCAGCTCCCCTCAGTCGTCAGGTTATAGATTTAGGTACCCCAGGCAGGTTTATAGATAGATACAGCTCCCCACAGGCAGGTATTTAGATACAGCTCCCCACAGGCGGTATATAGATAGGTTCAGCTCCCCACAGGCAGGAATATAGATAGGTACAGCTCCCCACAGGCAGGAATATAGATAGGTACAGGGTCCCCTCAGGCAGGAATATAGATAGGCACAGCTCCCCTCAGGCAGGAATAAAAAATAGGTACAGCTCCCCTCAGCAGGAAAAATAGATAGGTACAGCTCCCTCAAAACAGGTATATAGATAGATATAGCTCCCCTCAAGCAGTATATAGATAGATATAGTTCCCCTCAGACAGGGATATTTAAGGCTCCAAACAGGCAGGTATATTAAACTATTTAGGGCTCCATACAGGCAGGAATATAGCTAGTTCGGGCTCCATACAGGCAGATATATAGTTAAAGCTCCACACAGTCAGGTATACAGCTAGTTAGGTCTTCCCACAGGCAGGTATATAGATAGGGCTTCCCAAAGTCAGGTATATAGATAGGGCTTTCCACAAGCAGGTATATATATAGGGCTTTCAACAAGCAGGAATATATATAGGGCTTTCCACAGGCAGGTATATAGACAGGGTTCCCACAGGCAGGGTATAGACAGGGCTTTCCACAGGCAGGTTTATAGACAGGGCTATCCACAGGCAGGTATATAGACAGGGCTTTTCCACAAAGGGAGGTATATAGATAGGGCTTTCACAGGCGGTATATAGATAGGCTTTCCAAACGCAGGTATATAGATAGGGCTTTCCACAAGCAAGTATATAGACAGGGCTTCCCACAGGCAGGTATATAGACAGGGCTTTTCCACAGGCAAGTATATAGACAGGGGCTTTCCACAGGAGGTATATAGATAGGGCTTCCCACAAGCAGGTATTAAGATAGGGCTTTCCACAGCAGGTATATAGACAGGGCTTCCCCCAGGCAGGTATATAGACAGGGCTATCCCACAAGCAGGTATATAGACAGGGCTTCCCACAGGCGGTATATAGACAGGGCTTCCCACAGGCAGGTATATAGACAGGGTTCCCACAATCAGGTATATAGACAGGTCTATCCACAGGCAGATATATAGACAAGGCTTTCCACAGGCAGGTATATAGGTTTCTGACCAAAATAACAAACAGTAATACTCACCCTGGCTTACCTGTTTCCCGGCCGAGCGCGCTCATCTTCTATCCGCTCCTCCGTCAGCTCCTGGGCCCGCACAGAGTTATTACTGTGTGCACCGAGGAGAGGCAGCGGCGCGGTGAGCGGAGTTCACCGCGTTGCTGCCTAATTCACGAGCAATAGTAGCACTGACGGCCCGTGGCGGCCCCTCAGCATACCGGCCGCGGCGGGCTGTCAGCGCTACTATTAGCAGAACCTTTGGGGATCGTACGCCGCGGGCCGCATCGACGAGTGGCGGGCCGGATGCGGCCGGGGGCCGTACTTTGCCCAGGTCTGCCCTAGGGTGTACTAGTTTGGTGGTTCCACTGCTTCCTGCCTCAAGCAGGCAGTAGTAAAACCAAAAACAATCAGCAAGGGGACCTCAAAAAAGGTGGGAACCTACACTAATGTTACCTCTCTTGGGGGCCTGTGCAGACCTCCACACTGCTGGGAGTGAAGGTTCCAGCTACAAGCTACTCTGCATTGATTTAAAAACCTGTGCAGGTGGGTGGAGTGCGAAAAACCAAAGAGGGGACAGCCACTCCCCCATATAAACAGTCTAGAAAACAACATTTGGTTTTGTACATCCAAATATATTGGGAGGTGGCTTAAAGGGGTTTTGCCAAAATCTAATTTCATAGCTCCTGCATCCGGCTCTTCAGCTCTGTGTGCTCAGAAGGGGGGGGTGTGTGATTTGTTTGAATTGCATATCCTGTGACCCAGCAGGATGACATCACCAGGACTTTCCTCTCTATAGTCAAAGAAAGGTCTGTTTATGTAAAGCATTGTGAGTAGCTGAGAGGTAAAGCTTTTGCTTCACAGCACAAGGGTCCTAGGTTCAAATCCCTGCAGGAACCAAACCTATGGATTTTTTTTTTCTCTTTATCACTGCACAGACCTCGTTGAGGTTTCTTGTTTTATTTATTTATTTGCACTGTTTGACTAATTACTAAGGAGTACAGAGGACAGTAGTAGAATGACAGCACATGGGGTTGAACTCTCGCTCAGCAGTGAGTGTGTGTGATTACTAAGGAGGACAGAGGACGGTAGTAGAATGACAGCACCTGGGGTTGAACTCTCGCTCAGCAGTGAGTGTGTTTGATTACTAAGGAGTACAGAGGACGGGAGTAGAGTGACAGCACCTGGGCTTTGAACACTCAGTAGCTGCCTGAGAGGAGAGGTGATGTCTGAGCATGTGCGACCAGGACTAAGGAGCTCTCAGCACTGGTCGTATCCCCTGGAGACGGGCTGTAAACAATGGATCACTAAGGGAGCAGCTAAGACAAAAACGGTGCAGAATTTTTAATAATAATGAATGGTGAAAATGTTTGTTATTTCATTTGCAAGTTTCCCACGTCAATTTTACTTCATGACAAAACCCCTTTAAGCAGTTTTGATAAAAAATGTGAACTAATTTTTCATGTATCCTAAGTAGCAGAAATGCTTTTTCAAAAATTCTTATGTGCCTTTTGATAGTTTCTTTAGTTGATAGTGTGCTACTGTTTTTGGAACGTGTATGTATATTACAGCCGCACCAGTGTTGCACCTATGCTCATTTTTTTCAAAAACATTTTTGGGATGTGCAAAACCATATATTGTTTCTTAAGAGCAACATAGCATTTGGTTTGTTGGGCTTGAACTGTTGGTTCTAATTCCTTTTGTGAAGTGTCTTCTTTTTACAACACCTAGTTGTGAGGTTGTGAAAAGACTGGGGAGAGATACACGATGGACTTTTTAATGGTGTCATTGGTCGCACCATAGAATATACTGGAAAACCGAAAAAAGTTCAAGTGGAGTGATATGTAAAAAAAAGTGCTTGTGGCATGTTTGGGGCAGATTTTTGTTTTTATGGCATTCCCTTTTTGATATAAGTTATGTATTCTTGTTTCTGGGTCGGTTGTTTCCCGGTGATCCCAAAAATATATAGGGTTTTTGTTATGTTTAGTACTGTAAAAAAATCCATTCCTTATTTCTTACATTTTCTGCGACCTATAACTTTGTTGCTTTTCCACCCCCAGCCCTGAGTGAAGGCGCTATCCATCAGGCTGACGTATAGTTTTTATTGGGGCCCTTTTTTTGGATAGTGCGATTTTTTGATCCCTTTTTTTTTCCCAGTTTTTGGGACTTAAAATGACCAAAAACCGCAATTTGGTTTTGGGAAATTTTCTTTTCTTCTATGGCGTCCAGCATATGGGATATATCATATTTTACTAGCCTGGACTTTTACGGGTGCGGCGATACCAATAATGAGCAACTTTTTTATTTTTCTATTTGTAAATAGGGGTTAATATAAACTTTTAATATTTATTATAAATTGTTTATACTTGACCATATGGGGGCGTGATCGTTTGTACACTCTTCTTCATGATATAAATAATACAGATGGGTGTACCAAGATGGCGGTTCAATTACCTCGCTGTGAAGTCCAAAGGGTTTTACAGCAGGGATTGGAGCCGGCTCTGATCCCTGCTGGTATAATAAGCTGGTTCCATGTCATGTTTGGAGCAGACTCAGCATGTGAGCTCACTCCATAGCTCCTCACCGGCATGATGATACAGTGTATCCATACGTCACATTTTGGTAAGGGGTTATAATTAGTGTTAACGTTTTTATCAAAAAAAGTTGAAATGGGGCAAGGTTTTTTTGGTGATCGAAATTTCCGATCATCGATAATTAAGGCTAAAATCTGTGATCATCTTTAAAGGGATCGCGCCTTTTTCGGTGCTTCCTTAATTTTGGGGCCGCAAATGATTACGATAGAGCAGGGTGAGAGGGTTGTGGGAGTCAGACGGGGTGGTAGGGTTGCGATTGGCGGGGAAAAACACTTGACTCGTTTTAATAGACAGCTTTTTCCTGTTCACCCTCAGGTCTCTCAGGTCTCATAGGGATAGGCCCTCGCTCTCCCTGTGCCCAAAACAGCTCAGCGAAATTAGTCTATTTCTGCACGAGAAAAACCCCTTTCTATTAGCTGTGATCCTTCCAAATTTTTTAGATTAGGATTTGAAGATTTTTGTGTTAGTAGAGAATTTTAAAGCAGCTTTTACGCGTAAATTCACGGGGGGGGGGGGCCTGGGGCGAACACAGACAGCTCTATCTAAAAGAACACTGGAAATTCCCAAGACTTTGTGTAGACATTGTGTGGAATTCTTTTTTATTAACAGTTTGCTATTGAAATATTTTCCCGGTATTGGGGAGCCTGAAATTATATTGGATAAACTCATTTTTAACTGCGGTCTCTTTGTTAGCTGCAAAACTCCACTTTTTTACGTATACATTTGATAGGTGTTCAATTTTACCCATTAAACCCGTGACTGTTGTATATCCCCCTTGCACTTAAATTTTCAATCAGCAAAATTTTTTAGTCAGACAGGTTGTTTTTTGAAAAAATACCGTGTATCGTACGAAAACCTCACAATACGTGTTTTTTTACTTTTTCGACCCAGCATTTTCATTGACGGCATTACGTAAAACTTAAAACAGCTATTCTATATTCACCACGGTGAATTTAAAGTGCAAAAAAAAAAACCCTTTATTATATCAAAACTAACAGTTACTGTTTTTTTTACTTTTGCGCACCAGATGTTCATTGACGCAGTTACGTAAAACTTAAACAGCAATTTATCTTCACCACAGGTGAATTGAAAGGTGCAAAAAAATACGTTTATTTTATCAAAAATACGTTACGTGTTTTTGACTTTTGCGCACCATCATGTTCATTGACGCAGCATCTACGTAAATCTTTAAAAAAGCAATTCTATATTCACCCCAAAGGGGAATTGAAAGGTGCAAAAAATACGTTTATTATATCAAAAATAACAGTTACGTGTTTTTGACTTTTTCGCACCCCCATGTTCATTTTATGCAGCATCTGAAATCTTAAAACAGCATTCTTTTCACCCCAAAGGGGAATTGAAAGGTTGCAAAAAAATACTGTTTATTATTCAAAAATAAAGTTAGTGTTTTTTGATTTTTTGGGACCCAGCAAATGTTATTGACGGCATTAGTAAATCTTAAAACAGCAATTCTTATTTCCCCCAAAAGGTGAAATTGAAAGGTGCAAAAAAAACCCTTATTATATCAAAACATAACAGTTACGGTTTTTTTTACTTTTGCGCACCCCCGCATGTTATTGACGAGCTCTAGTAAAATTTAAAACAGCAATTTATATATTCACCACAGGTGAATTTAAAGGTGCAAAAAATCCCCCTTTAATACAAAAAATAACAGTTGTGTTTTTTGGGCTTTTGCGCACCCTCATGTTCATTGACGCAGCTTCGTAAAATCAAAACAGCAATTCTATATTCACCAAGGGGAATTGAAAGGTGCAAAAAAAAAGTTTATTATATCAAAAAATAACGTTACGTGTTTTTTTACTTTTGCGCCCCAGCACTGTTCATTGATGCGCATCTACGTAAAATTTAAAAAAGCAAATTTTATATTACCACGGTGAATGAAAAGGGCAAAAAATTTTTTATTTATAAAACATAAAAAGTTAGTGTTTTTTTTTTGCGCACCCCGACTTTTT